>JAUTXW010000838.1:0-264160 GCA_030620095.1 Kuschelorhynchus macadamiae | reverse complement strand
TGATTTTTTTATTCGATGAATAATAAAGTGGACCAATTACTTCATACCCCTTTTTTAGGATTTATAATTTCTAATCCATATACATTAATAGAAATGTTATTTTTTTCTTCAAAAATCTTAATGTTCTTTAGCAACATTGGAAATTCTATACCTGACATATCCAAAACAGAAGAGTAGTGTGGGTAGGATGAAGTTTCAAAATCTAATCCGCTTGGTTGGTGAAGAGCAGACACAACTGCCCAGGCGAAGCAAAAGTTGTCATCATTCCTAATGTTGATCACAGCTTGACGTCTCTTGATCTCTTGAGGAAGTTCGATAAAAGATGAGGCTCTCAGCGGATTGTGCTTGTTAACATTAATTTCCAAATGAAGTAAATTCATCAAAGCCCATCCTGCAACGTAAAAATTAAAAAATTACTTTTTTTGTTGCTGTTGTAAAATCGAAAATAAATTCTTTACCTGAATCTCTTTCTGCAAATTCGTCAGCTTTCTGGTCAATAATGGTGCAGATTTGCTCTAACAGTTCTTTTTTCTGATATCCCTGGCAAATGACTTGGAACGGCGCATTAAAAGATTTGACATCATAGCTGTCGCTGCTGGGGTTAAAATAGAAACCGAACAGTTCCATATTTAGCTTGATACATTTATGTTTCTGCAGTTCTTGATCTATTAGATGTGCAATTTTGTATTCCAAATGTTGAAAATACTCTTTCACATTTATGAAGTTTTGGTGTGAGGAAATCCTATAAGATATTATTCGTTCCCTGAATGCTGACTTGATAATTTCAACACCTTCCTCCAAGCCTATTTTGGAATTGTTCTTGTGCACACTAGATCGAAGATGTCCACCCCATAGACTTTGGTTTATATTTTTCTTGCATTCTTTACAATATTTTACAATATTTGTAGAATCTATAAATTAAGAAAAAAATATTTTACAAAATATAACATGAAAAATAAAATGTTCTTACCTTTAACAAGCTTTGGTTTTTTCAACCAACTGTTGAGTTTTGTGGAATTTCCGTTAACATGTTTTTTATTATGTCGCAATAAATTATCCTTTCTAGTGAAGACTTTATTACATGTTACACACTTATGCATTTCTGAAGTTTTCTGGATAATAATAATAATAAAATTAATATTGTGCATTTCTATTTAGTTATAGTCAAATTTTGAAAAAAGCAATTGCATTTTTGAAGTTCTTTGTATAATAATAAAATTAATATTGTGCATTTTTATTTAGTTATAGTCAAATTTTGAAAAAAGCAATAGAAATTAATTGACTTTATGAATCCATTTCTTCAAATGAGTCAACTAATTTGTCAAAGGCCTGTTTAACATAATTCACCGTACTTTCGTCTCCCTTTTTAATTGTGATCAAATTAGTTAAATTTTGAATAGCGAAACCCAGACACTTAAGGTTTGCTATTTGTTTTTTATTTTTTTTATTAATTTTAAAATTTTTTTTAATGATAAATGATGGTTTCGAAATTGAATTTTGTTCAACTGGTGAATTATTAGGAGAAATATCCGAAGTTAAATTTGCATCAATTTGTTTTTCTTGCGGATCAGAATTTACAATAGCAAATGGTGAATTAATAGAAGATATAGCCGAACTTAAATTTTGATCAATTTGTTTTTCTTGCGAATCAGAATTTACAATATCATATGGTGAATTAGTAGGACAAATAGCCAAACTTAAATTTTGATCAATTTGTTCTTCTTCCGAATCAGAATTTTCACTAAACAAAAAGGGAGAGCAAATTGGTCTCGGAGAATTAATTGGCGATTTTAATGTTAAATAATTTGTATTAGATTTTTTGAAAACAAACAATATCCTCATCGCTAGAATTTTGAGTTTCGTCAATGTCATTCAGTTCTTCAAGAGTTTGTTTAGTTTTTGTTGTAATTAAGTCCGATTTGTTGTCAATAATGTCATTAAGATCGTCAAGAGTTTCTTGTTGACTAGCTGTAAATAAATATTTTTCGTTGTTCTGTTTGTTGGCATTATTTTGAACTTGGCTATTATAAATAATTTCATTCAAGTCCTGAATAGTTTGTTGTTGACTAGTTGTAAATACGTCTGTTTCATTGTTTTGTTGGTTTGCAAAATTCTGCATTTGAGTACATGTGTATAAGTCAAAGTCATTGTCAATAATTTTGCTACTCGATGCCAAAAAATTGTCCATTATGAAAAAAATCGTAATAACAAATAAAATGCCACAAATGTACATAAAAATGTCACCAATATATATAAGAATTAAATCTTGCCAAATAAAAATGTTAGAAATAAAAATAAAAATTGAAAAATTACCAAATAAACACAATGTAAACACCAGAAAACTCGCGAGCTCTGCACAGTGTGAATGCAGAAATCAATTGCATTCGTCTCTTCGCTGAGGCGATTTTATATGCAAAAGTTAATCACATGTGTCCTACTTAAAGTTGAACGACAATCTCTAAAAACCACTTTCCCAAGCCGATCAACTACCTTACCCCCCTCCCCCTCCCCCCTCCCCCCCTTCCCCCCTTCCCCCCGGACCCCTTAATTTCCGAGACTCAAATCCCGGCTCCCCAATTTCGGGCTACCCTCTTCAGGTTAAGTTAAGTTAGGTTAGGTTATGTTAGGTTAGGTTAGGTTAGGTTAGGTTAGGTTAGGTTAGGTTAGGTTAGGTTAGGTTAGGTTAGATTAAAAAAGAAGAAAAGAAAAAAGGAGAAGGAAAGAAAAAGAAGAAGGAAGGAAAAAGGAGAAGGAAGGAAAAAGGAGAAGGAAGGAAAACGGAGAAACATATAAAAAAGAGAAAGAAGGAAGGAGAGAGAGAAGATAAGGTGAGGGTGAGGGGGGTTTAAGGGGGGCGAAGCCCCCCTTAGGGGGGTTGGCGGAGCGGGGAGGGGGCGAAGCCCCCCCCCCCCCCCCCCCCCCCCCCCCCCCCCCCGAGGCAACTGACAGGGAAAGGGACAGTGAATAAAAAAAAAAAAAAAAAAAAAAAAAAAAACTTATGTATTGCAGGTAGTAAAAGTGGTGGTTGATGGGATATATACTTAAGAACATCCACTCGACGATCATACAGTAACATTCGCTGTAATATCAGTTGTCGCTATTATTTTAACGTATAACCAAATTTTTTATCAAATAAATCGATCTAAATCCAAAGTTCCTAACAATGGCAGAAAATATGAATGGAAACGCTGTCCAAATTGAAGAAAATAATATGGAGATCGCCGCTCAAATTGAAGAAAGAGAAGAGATTTTTAATAACTTGGAAGGCGATTCCATCACTTATAAACATTCATTTTTGGACAAGTCATCTAGGCTTGTTAGAAGATCATTCTTATGTAACATCGATATTAATTATATTGAAGAGGAGGAAGAGGAAGAGATGGAGGAAGATGATCAGGAAATTGACGAAGGAGTGGATATGGATGGACAATTACTAAATTTAGGAACCGAGGGTGACGTAAAAGTAAGCAAGTTTAGGGCTAGTGAATTATTTAATAATTTTGAAGAAAAAGATGTATGTGTTATACAAAGCTACTCTAAAATTGAAAGTCGAAGACTAGGAACATTTGCTATTTGCCTTCCTTGTAGTGCAATTCACATGAGATATTTACGGAGAGGGGAATCCGATCACGTGAGCTGCCACTACAAAAGAGCCTATGTTGTTAGTGCTTCTGATTTACATTGTGCTATTTGTAGGATACATCTTTTTATACTAATTCCTGAACATGCTTGCTTTTACTGCAACAAAAATGAAAAAAAAGAAATAGAAAATTATATTGTTAAATATTAATATTAAACATAGTTTGTAAATGTGATGGGTAGATTAGTTTAACAATATTAATTTTAAATATAGGTTAGGTTAGGTTAGGTTAGGTTTAATATTAAACATAGTTTGTAAATGTGATGGGTAGATTAGTTTAACAATATTAATTTTAAATATAGGTTATAAACGTAATGGATAGATAATGTCAAAAATATTAATTTTAAACTTAAATTGTAAAGATAATAAGAATACGTCAAGAATATTAATTTAAAAATGTCAAATGTTACTATAAGCGGTTATATATTTTCAGTGCTATATGCAAAATACTTCTTTTTATTCTAACATCTGACACTGTATTTGTAAATGAAATAGTTAATCATATGTAAAAAAGTGTCGATTATGTCTACTGCCACTAGAAGCACTCATATATTAGCATAACATTTTGTTAACGCTTGTTTCTGTATTCAATTGAGTTTTCTCTTACTTGATGCAAATTATATTAATATTATTAGTATAATTAAAAAGTAGTAGATTAGGCTATGCCGGTCCGACAATCAAAACCGTCATTTTTACATGTAAATTCCCATAAGAAAATTTAAGATTCGATCTGCAAAAGTGGTGCCATTTTAGGGCGTGGCACTTTTTGTGTCAACCCATAACAATTGTTTTGTTATGTAATGTGAAAATTAGTATGTATTAAAAAACTTGTTAGATCATTGTTGTCGTTTCAATATAGGAAAAGGAAAAAATGTGTGTCAATTATTATATATATATTTACATTTACTTTTTTTACAAAATTATTTGTTACCAGAGTTTTCACAAACACAAATTATAAAAAAATATTATCCTCTTTTTAAAATTACAACAAAATGATGTCTAATTACATCTTTGAAGATTTGTACCAAATAGTAATATCTAGTGCGACATACAGGACAATTGTTTACCATTATAGAACAACAATTTTCATCATTCCATCTTAAAATACATTTTAAACAAAAAATGTGGGAACATGTATTTGGTCTACATGAATCATAATATTCGATTATTTCAAAACAAATAGCACAAAACACTTTTTTCTCTTCACTCTCAGTTTTGTTCAAATTTTTTAAAACAATCCCATTATTTTCTTCTCGAACTAATGGTATATTTTCTTCTTGAACTCCTGGTATAATTTCTTCGAGGCTCTGAAGCGGAATGGATCGATTTCTTTCTCCAACTGATTCACTCATTTTATTTTAATATTATTATTAATAGATTTATTCAACAGATTTTTTTCTTTTAACAGTCACTCGTACCTTAACATACTAAAATGATCTTGATGCACCTATTTATAAGACTTAAGAATGCAAAATCAAATGTGGGAGAACAAAGAGAAAAATTAAAAATATGATTTACTCCTTCTCTAGAAAATTTTGCTTCATCGGTCTAAAATATTTTTGAAAGGAATTGAGGGTCCTCTCGAATTTTCAAAAACATGAATTCGCAAAATTCTACTCGTCGAACGTCATCACCAGGTGTCAAGACTTGCACGTTTTGGAAGGAATAAGGGTGCATATGATGTTCGCTCGAGATTCTTTGGACAGATGAAGAAGAAATTCCCAAATCATTTTCTGCAGACGGTATTGAACTTTGCGGGTTTGGGTGGAAATAAGCTAATGTGTTAATTAAGTTAACCTCGGCATTTGTCACTGGTTTCGGAACATTTTTTGTAACTTTAACCTTGCCAAAACGCAAAAAGTTCGTTTCAATCCTCTTGAATTTTCACTTGTTCATTGGCGGCAAATCAGGGTGGCGTTCATTAAACACACGATACGTTCTCTCCAAAAATTTATAACATTCTCCATGAATATAAAATAGTTTGAGAATATCAGCGTTTGAGTATTCTTCCATTTCGATTTAGACGATTTAGTTTATCACTGACAGCTTTCGATAAATAACGCATACTAATCATCGGTCATATCGGATATTGGATCTCAATTGTTTTTCCATATCTCACCATTGGAACATGTAAACATTTAAGCCAATACATACGATATTTTTATCAAACCCAATTATTTCGAAAATGGTTGCGAATATGTATAGGGAACCTTAATACAGTTCGATAGAAATTGAAATTCTACATTTGATAGTGCATAAAGTTATAGGGTGTCTCATTTAAAAAACGGACTTTCGCGGCTTTGAAAATGTGAATGTTTGCCGCTGAATTTAGGACACCCTGTATAAAAATAGACAAATTCAATAAAAAAAATAGAAACCTAAGATTATTTACCGATCGTCTGCAAAATATGAAGATTATATCTTCAAAACTTATAAAAATATGAGATTTTAAAATTTGGTACCCCGAAAGCTCATTTTCGGATCTTAAGAACGCTTGAACCTAGGTTTAGGACATGCTACATAAAATAGCATTAAAATTCTCCGTAGAATCCAAAAATATCATAAAATACAGGGTGTTCCATTTAAAATAAGCAAGTTGATACCAACTTCCGGTTAAACCGGAAGTGACAGAAAGTTGAAAATATTTCAAAAAAGAAGTACCCCTTGATCTTACCTTAATCCCAAAATTTGAAATTTTTATCTAAATGCATCATCAAAAACTTTTAATGAACGGGTTGCCTGAATAACCCTGTATAATACTTAAAAACGTGTAACCCTAAGTGTTTGTTGATATATAGTAGGATTATTAGTAATAAATACGTAAAAACTCTTAAAGGGTAGTAGTGGAAACAGTTGTAGCTACTTTAGTTAGTGCAGGCTGCGAAGTTTTTGATCATGATGTCGAGAACTGCAACATAGCAATAACTGAGATATTTTTATTCAAAGAGTTATCTGGATCACCCTGTAATTATCATTTCAGGTAAGGCGCTAATTTGTGGCACTGTTCACATGTCGCTATCTGATAGACCACGACAAAGGAACAGCTCGTATTTTTTTTTAAGGAAGTCTGTATACACGTACCTACAAAACAAATTAATTAGCCAAATGGACTTGTTCAACGGCGACTGACTTAATTACTTGCCAACCCGGATAATTTATTCGGATTAACAGAGCCGATACCATCGCTGAAAAAAAAAACAAGGAAAAACACGAGGCGCATGATACATTGGCGCAATTTAAAATAAATTGATGATGGGGATGTAGTTTCAAGCAAAGTTGTGCCGGCTGGCTGCGTTATTTCTTGTGTTCTAGATTGCTCGAGTCAAATATGATTGTTAACTTAATTATCGGTGTTATTAAGCGGATTTACGGACAGATTAAGTAAAATATGGAGGCCTTAGTTGTTAAGTTTTTATTTTCCTCGTAATAGGGAATTATTGTAATCGTAAAAAATTACCCTCCGAGATGTTTTCAGAACTTTACGTTTAAAAATTCCGAGATACTGAAAAAGTATATTAAACGCTAGTTTGACAAGATATGATTTTCTACCTCGAGTCCTAGGGCCAGTGTGATTATGTCTTATCAAACAACTATTTATATTATTTTTTTTTTATTTTGCGGACTATGTTTAATAAAAAAATATCTTTAAAAAAATCGGCATATTCCTTTTACTTGGAACTGTTTATCTCTATTATCAGACTTAATGCTTGCTACAAAATTTTAAATAATTTTTAATGAATACTTTTTTTTTATGTGGATTATTTAAATATTTTGTCAAGCCGCCATTTTGTTTCTTCATCTTGGATTTGTACCAAAATTTTTCCGTCTGGCTACTATATAATACCAACTTAAAATTTGGAGTCACTCTGATAAGTAGTTTTTAAGCTATATGGCGAACTGATAGATAGACATACGGACCGACGCACAGTGATTCCACAGGTACTTTTAGCTGGACAGAAGTAATTTTTTTTTAATATGCAAAATTATTTAATATAACTAAAATAATAAAGAACAATACCCAGTCAACTTAAATCATTACAAAAAAAATATATAAAATAATCTTTACTAGTCAAATTCAAGCGCCAAAAAACGTTTATTTGTTGTATGTTTTGTTGCGTACTTGAGTGTGTCCTGCTAAAAAGTTACTGAAGTTTTGGAAAATGAATGTGAGTTTGCCAGGTATTTACTTAAATTTTTTACATATAGCTTGCTCTGCAAAATATGTTTTTTTCTTCTTTTTGCCATTTTAATTGAAAAATAGTGTTCACCGTTTCTTGGTATCTTTGCTAGAGAGACTCCTCTTTTTGCTTTTTAATCCATTCCAAAACGAGCTGTTTTGTTTAATGTGCTGAAACAAGGCGATAAATTCCAACCTACAACATCACAGTCGCAAGCGAAATTAATGCATTTCGTAAAAGAACATATTAAAGATAAAGACATCAATTATGAAAATTTAAAAAATATACAGGGTAAGCTAAAAAGTTTCTCTATTCTGCTTCTGAAAAAATGGAAAGAAAGCCGAGGATTTTCATCAGATTTTGTTGCAAAAAATGAAGAATGGCTTGAAGGAGAACTAAACTTTTCGACAATTCAAAAGCCTGGTCGGCCAAAAATAGCATTTTCCCAAGCGAGTAATCGTACCCAGAGGGGCAGAGTGGAAAATTTGGTAAAAAAAACCAGTCAAAATGAACTTTATATGGCCACTGAAATGAAGCTTCGATCAGACGGACATAGAAACGTAGCAAGTGTCTTTCACGAAATAGCGTATTCTCCAAACAGAGCTGCACAACTCAAAAAACGATGAAAAATAGTGAGAAGCAAAACCAGTCTTATACCCCTGATGAAGCTTTAGCGTTGTTTATTTCTTTAAAATTGATACGTCATCAATACATCGGATTAAGAACATCAGCAATAAAGAAAGGGCTTAGTAATCTTTATCCAAGCTACCACAAAATTATTGAATCTAAAAAAAGTTGCTATCCTTCTCAGAACCATATATCCATAACAGAAAAATCTGCCGAAATTAATTTACAGAGTCTATTAAACCACACAATTGAACGGATGAGTGCAGTTCAGAGAGATGTGTTTTGTCAACTTTTGATTGCTCTGCCGAAAATAGCCTAAAAGAGTTGCAAATGAATTTCAAGTGGGGGGCAGATGGTAGTGGAAGTTACAATAATTATAAGCAACGATTTGAATCAAAAGACGACTCGAGTATCTTTGCAACCTGTGTGGTACCTTTACAGCTCTACTATCAATCAAAATCTGAGAAAAAAATAATTTGGCAAAATCCGAGAACATCTTCAACTCGTTTCTGTAGGCCAGTGAAATTACAGTTTGTGAAAGAAACAGATTCGCTTATTAAAAAAGAATTTGCCCATATGGACGAACAAATCAAAAATCTCTTACCAACCAAAATTGTTATCGAGAAAGCAAGCTTCTCCGTCAAACATCATTTACATAAAACTATGGTTGACGGAAAGGTTTGTAACTCATTGATGGACAACTCGTCCCAAAAGTGTTGTATTTGTAAGGCGGGTCCTAAAGAGTTTAATGATATTCCTACTTTGGTATCACGTAAATTGAGTACGGAAGCGATTAGTTTAGGATTGTCAACATTACATGCATACATTAGGTCTTTTGAACTTCTGCTGCACGTAGCATATCGTTTGGACTTTAAAACTGAAAATAAAAATTTATTCGGAACGAAAAAAAAACAGATTATTTCTGCACTTTTAGTAGATATGCCTAAATCAGGCTTTGGAAATACAAACGATGGCAACACTGCTCGTCGCTTTTTCCGAGATCCGAAAATGTCTGCCAGCATTACAGGTATAGACGAGAACTTAATTTACCGATTTAGTGTTATTCTTTCTACGTTAAATTGTAATTATAATATCGATTCGAAAAAGTTCCATGAGTATGCAATGGAAACAGCTGATTTATATATAAAATTATATGACTGGTATCCTATGGCTCCGAGTGTACACAAAATACTTATTCATAGCAAAGAAGTTCTTGATCTATTTATGCTACCTATTGGGCCAATGTCCGAGGACGCCCAAGAAACTCGTCATAAAGAAATCCGTTATCACCGAGAACATAACACTCCGCGAATTATAAATTTGCTTAAGCACCGACAAAAACATGACAGCAGCAGCGATGCTTCTGACGACTCAGATTCCCAGTTTTAATTTTCTGGCGATAAGATCATAAGAATTTGTTACTTAAACGAATTAAAAACAAAACTAAATTAAAAAAAACTGTTAAGCGTTAATTAAAATAGTATTTAGATTAGATTTTATCCGTTTTTTGTTCAGCGTTACTTTTTAAAGATGTTTATTTTTGTTAGTACGAAAATTATGTTATAGTACCTATATCAAAATACAAGAGTTCTAACCACACTACACCACAACTTGTTACGTTCTGGACGCGCGTTTCGCTAACCAAGTTAGCATCATCAGCAGATGATATAAACTAACCTAACCTAACCTAACCGAGACTATTTATAGGTAAATGTGGTCACACTTGGTTGCACCCGACTGCACCGTTGTCAAGTAAACAGTAGAGGGGACCAGGGAATAGGCCCTCTGTCTTTATTTAGTTTTAACTATTTCTATACTCTCAAATGCATCCAATAATCTATTATTAGATACATTTTTAATCAACTTAAGATTATTTATTCCTATTCGGTGATTGTTTTCCAAAGCATGTTGGGCAATGCTTGACTTTTCTGTTCTTCCGTATCTTAAATATGTGTTCTTTAAAACGAATGTTTATGGAGCGTTTAGTTTGCCCAACATATTTTAGATCACAATCATTACTCAGAGAGAGAGGTCTAGAAAAAGTATTTAAAAACGTAAGTTTTAGAGTAGCCTACAAAACGGAGAATAGTTTAAAAAATCTCCTTGGAAACCCCAAAGACAAAGTCGACTTGAGGGAGAGGAGTGGCATCTATGAAATTAGCTGTAATGAATATGTAATAAAATTATGGACCGATTCTGAATCATCCTGTATATAGGATCTATATCTTAATTTCTTATTGAAAATAGAGAGTTTTTAAGCCCCTTATTTTAACAGTTCGTTATCGTTATGGATATTGTGAGCATGCGCACTACTGAAAAGGCAGATTCTTAACTTTATTAACGATAACCGCTTCCGTTATTTACGCCGAAATAAGGAAGGGAGTACTTTATGCTTATGGTTATTTCGGTAAAGGCTATGTTGCCACAACTGGTAGTTTTTAGTATTGGTTAGTTTATTTCCTAAAACTCTGCGTTACATTCCGGGTGGATTGCCGTGATAAATGACAAAACCATATTAAAGTATTCAATTTGATATGTATAAAGTCATAAAATATTCAACAGTTTTTCTTTTAATAACAACCCAGTTATGAACAAATCGGTGTACCAGTTTATATTCCTTTTTCTTATTAATATCTGACAACGTTGTAATTTGTGACCCCTAACCTAAGAATCCTAAGATGAATTTGGCCACGGACTTCATTTTGGCGCTCAAAAGCAACATCAACAAACAATAAATGTGTTTATTTTGCATTTGCCTTGGCTTTTATTTGAATTTTGTTTAGTTTCCTAGTTTTTTTTTGATTTCACGTTTTTGTGTTTAACTTTATAAATAATTTTCGTGTCCTGTGATAAATAAATTTAGTATTATTTCAATTGGTAAGTTTAAATAATTATATATTTAAATCATAAAATCTTTATTCCTTTGGTGAATTTAAAAATTCTTCTTTTTATCATGTTTTGTAGAGTGTTTGTAGAAAAAGATTGCAGCTTTTGCAATATAATTTTTAATTTCTCTCCAAAGAATATTATTGGCATAGACTCAATAGACAGCAATGGTGGCTTTATTTTAGTAGTCAAGTTTCTTTTGGATTTGGCAGCATGCATGCAAGTAGTTTTGGTAATATACCTACAGTAGGTATTGCTTTTTCAGAAATGGTGGAAGTCGGTGGTGTATTGGGTATGCCTGTAAAATAAAGATTGCGGTTCAGGGATGAGGATGATATGGCCTTGTTGCGTGAGGTAGCTGGGCAAAATCCATTTGTAAATCCTGAGATGTGGGTTATTATACAGCAACATGTTCAGATGCTTACTGGAAAAGAATTTGTCATAAAGACTTTAAAAGATCATTTAGATCTTTTAATTAACCTATGGCTTGCCAAAACCAAAGTTTTGAAAGATAAGTAAGTAGGTATTTCTAAAGATGCTGTGTGAGTAATTTTGAATTATCGTTAGATTATGTAACTCGTAATCACTAAATAGTAAAGCGGGGGTAAAAGTTTTAGGTAAGTCTAAAGATGCTGTATGTGCTAGAGCATGAAGTAAATTTTTAATTTTCCAAGGTCCAATACGAGCACGTAAAAGGAAGGCGAACGTCTAGAGACAGGGTCTAGCTTTTCTAGAACAGTACGAAAAGGACCAATTAGAATTGAAAAAACGGGACCATTTATTGGAAGACAAAAAGTTGGGTTTGGAGGAAAAGAAATTGGCACTAGAAGAAAAAAAATTAGAACTCGCAGAAAAAAAATTTTATCTAGACGAATATGAAAGAAAGAAAAATTTGCAAATTTTGGAGCATCGCTTGGCAAATGAAATAGAGCAGAGGAAAGATCTGTCAAAAATTATAGAAAGACAAGACAAAATTATAGAAATGTTAATTGCTAGAAAATAATACCTTTTGTCTTTTTTATTGTACCTTATACCTACATATGTAAGTCTGCAAAATTACAATTATACTTTGCAATATTTTTCAAATTGTTCAGTAATTTTAGTGTCATTCAGACAAATTATTAAAATTGACAAGGTTCAAATCCCAATGCTTGCGGTGAAAACTTACAATTTTAATAATTTGACTAAATTTCAGTGATATTGTTGTGCAATTTGAAAAAATCATCTTGTACAAAGGAATCCACATAACATTTTATGTACATATATGGACCACCCTGTGGCTACAGTTGCTCCAGTATGTATGTCTTTAGGAAAAACCATTTGTTTTATAATAAATAACTAACCAACTTATCCTCAAGCGTTTTATTAAACAGTTTCATTTGAAGATTCAAAATATTAATATTTAACAGTGGCAATTTTATATGATATAATTTTATGGTAGGCTTAGAATAAAGAAGAATAAATAAAAGTTATTTTTAATTCATCAAATACTGTTCCAACTGTACAGGTTGTATGTTGAAAAACATAGCAGTTTCACTGCCATACAAGCATATATGACAATTTGTTAATATAGCCGATGTTTTGTACATGCATTGAATATCCTGCAAAAGAAGTTTCTGGTTCTTTTTAAAATCTAAAAAGGCAAAATCAGAAATAATTTTTTGAAAGCCCCACTCAACAGCTTGTCTCACTTGACTCATACTTAAATTAAAATTTTGCTGGTCCTCGGTTAGTGCTCTTCCAGGGTATGGACATAAGAGCAGCTCTCTTATTCCATATGCTTGGTCGCCAAATATTACATAATGCTGATCTTCAAATCTGGTGTTTTGCTCTAATTGATTGTATGATCCACTTTGCCCAAAAATATAAGCATCATGGCGTCTACCTGGGTATGCTCCTAAAAGGCTTGCTAGTATGCCATCTGGACAGAGTAGGGATTGGTATTTCACACAATGTGTACGCTTGTGTCCTGAATAGTACTCCCGCTGCTCATCTGAGGGACGGCTGATAGGTCGAGCTGTCCCATCAATAAATCCCCAGCAGTTTTGAACAGCAGCTCCTTTTGCAGCAATTGCCTAAAAAGTAATAAGGAAATTATAACTATATTATTTAATAAGATTTAATAGTCGTACATAAAATATTCAACATAGGTTTGTTTAATTTTGCCTAGCAAAAAAATTTCCATATAAAGACGCTGGTGCCCAAAAAAAATGTAAAACTCATAAAATACACTTGGGCAAAACTGTATTATTATTAAGTAAAAATTTAGCTTTACCTCTGCGTAAAGATTAAGTCTTTCTCTATTTAACCATGGTAGTCGACCAATGTCTTCTAGTAAATGCCCATAATTTTCATAAATGTAATCTGCCATGAAATTACATATCTCTGACAAAGCAGCAGGAGATCTTTTAAAAAAATGTTCTGTATCACACAGTCTATTAGGATATGCGAGCCTTTTAAGTAAGATGCAAAGACCTTTAATGCCTAAAAATTAAATGAAATTTCAATTGATGTCTTTAGAATCATTAGCATTCAGCTAACTGCTAGTAATACAGCGCCAACCATACCTGTAGCTACGTAATATCCCGATCTTGTTCTTATCTCGTCTGGAATTCGTAAAGCTCTCACCAATCTTGGAATATCATTCCTTGCAAATCTGAAATACAATTGTACGTATCTTTCTTCTATATTATTTAGGTTGAACTCTGGCACTTGCTCAATTTGTATAGCCGGATTTTGAAAAATATCACGAAGTATAACTTCTCTAATTAAGTTAGGATTAATATCGTTCCCACCCCTTCTTCTAATAAGATATTCCAAAGCTTCTTCCATTATTGAATATTGAATACGAAGATAGTTTATCAAACAAGAAATGACTATCATAAAATTTTCAACAACCAAACACCAAACCAAAACAAACACGGAATTTTTAGGTTAGGAATAACGAAATCTGAAAAGTCAACTGTCACATACATAAGGGGCTTAAAATCTCATTTGCAAACGATATCCGTAATCGCTATCGTTAATAAAAATAACCATAACATCGGCAAAAACGGGGTTATATTTGGTGGCTTAAAAACTCTCTAATATACCCCGCGTTAATTGCAGAAATGCTTTAAAATAACATGTAAAAATAAATTTATCCAAAAAGTTAGCTAACTAACAGCAAACAAAATTGTCCAGCAAGAATCACAATCTGAATCACTGTGCGATGTAATTGATAAAAATATTTTTTCGGCAGCTAGGGACGCTAAAACCTGAAAATATGTAAAACCTGAGCGGGTGATTTTTTCACTATTATAAATATTTTATTTGACCACCATTATGTACTGCCATCTTGAATTAGTACCACAATTTTACTAGTCCTTCTCTATAACACAATTAGTTATGGCACATAAATTGAAATCAGTCTATTAAGTAGTGTTTCAAGCGGAATATTTTTCTTTTCGCTATCGTAGATTCTTACCAAAATTTTCCCAGTTGATTCTTACATAATACTTGATTTTGCGTAAAATTTGAGATAACCATTTCGTTTTGCCATATTGGATTTTTACTAAAATGTTACCAGATCATCTCTATATGACCTTTAGTTTTTGACCAAAATTTAAGTAAGAAGTTTCTTAGCTATACCGAGAAGAGACAGCCAGACCGACAAAATCGAAAAAAAGCATATTTTTTGGCATCTAGAGTCCCTGAAACGTAAGGATCTGAAAATATCTAGGAGGGTGCTTTTTTCACGATTACAATACTCTACTTTTACAAAGGAAGTAAACTAAAATGCTTGCACAGAATTTCAAATTAATCTAATAAGTAATTTTTATGTCGATTTTTTAAATATTTTATTAGAACGCCATTTTGTTTTGCTATCTTATATTTATACCAAAATGTTGCCAGTTTTTTGATTCTATTAGATAATTAGTTCAGTTTAGTAATTATTATTTTAACGTTTCACTAGGCCGCCATCTTGTTCTGGCAAATTATAGACCTGTTTCCATCATATGCAACTTCTCAAAAGTCTTTGAGTTCATATTGCACGACATCATTTTTCCGTTGGTGCAAAATAAAATTGTTCCTGAACAGCATGGTTTCTTTAAAAATCGTTCCACAACTACCAACCTGGCCCTTATAACACAATACATTGCGGACTCGATTGATGAGGGTCTGCAATCTGATGTAATATATTTAGAATTTTCCAAAGCATTTGACAAGTTAAATCATGACTTGTTAATTAATAAACTTTCAAATATCGAATTCTAGGATTCCCTATTACGGCTCTTTACATATTACCTTTCAAATCGCACACAATATGTGGCTACAAATGGTTTTCAATCGGAGAACTATATAGCATGTTCGGGGGTACCGCAGGGTTCCGTTTTAGGACCCTTGCTGTTTAACATTTTTATTAACGACATTGGTGATTCTCTGGATATTGGTTATTTACTCTACGCTGATGACAGCAAACTATTCGCTAACATTAAGTTTATGGAGGACTGTTTAAAAATCCAACAAAATTTACAGCATATTATTGACTGGTGCCAGGGAAATTGTCTACAGCTAAATATTGGAAAATGCAAGGTTATGTCGTTTACTACAAAGTCAGAACCGATTATTTTTAACTATAACTGCAATGGTGAAATTGTAGACCGATCCAAGGAGTTCTGTGATCTGGGAGTTACATTTGATCAAAAATTATCATTTACTTCACATTACAGCGCTATTAGGTCAGATTCTTCTAAAATCTTAGGGTTTATAGTTCGTACTACAAAGAGTTTAGCCAAGTGGAAGCCATAAAGCTGCTGTACTATAGTTATGTCCGATCCAAACTTGAATATGCGGCAGTTGTATGGTCTCCGGGATATAATATACATGTGTCTGGTATTGAAAGTATACAGCGAAAATTTGTAAAATATCTAAGCTTTAAACAAGACGGTCGCTATCCTGCTCAAGAATGTCCACAAGAAGAGCTTTTAGATTAATTTTCACTGACGAACTTAAAAACCAGACGAGATAACCTGCAAATGATATTTTTGTATAAGCTATTAAATAATAAGATAAACTGCCCCTGTTTACTTTCTAAAATAAATTTCAACGTGCCTCGTTTAAGTTCACGCACAAGCAGTGCTTTTTACTTGCCGACTCCTCGTACAAACATCTTAAAATTTTCGCCTATTTATACAGTGTGCGATAACTTTAACAAAAAAACTAATTTGGGTCTTTTTTCTGATAGTTTAGAATCATATAAGAAAAATTTACGACGCTAAACCGTTTTGCTAATTTAAATCTTATTCAAATATCGGAATATGGAAAATAATTACTGTTATTATTAGTTATAAGCTTCTTTTTATGTGTAAAATGTAATTTTTTAGTAGGCTTGAATATGTAGTTTTTCACTGTCTTGTAATTGGGATCTTCCTGTAAGACAGTTAACTGTAAATAAATAAACTGTAAATAAATATTGGATTGTTACCAAAATATTACCAGGTCGTCCCCATACGACCCTTAATTTTTAACAAAAACCTAAAGTCAACTTGATAAGTATCTTTTAAGCTATGCCGCGAAACAATAGACAGAGAGGTACTGTAGGAATGCTAAATCCTGAAAATATGGAAATCCTGAGAGGGTGATTTTTATTTCACGACTGCAAATATATAATTTGGCCGCCATTTTGTTCCGTCATCTTAAATTAGTACCACGGTTTTACTAGTTCATTGCATTTTTAAATATTTTATTATGCCGCCATTTTGTTTCGCCATCTTGGATTAAAACCAACATTTTACTAGTTGATTCCTTTATAATACTTGGATTTTTGTACTAAATTTCATATAAATTGGATAAATAGTTTTTTATTAATTATTTTACTAGACCGCCATTTTTTTGCCATATTGGATTTTTGCCAAAATGTTACCAGGTCATCCTCATATGACCCTTAATTTTCGAACACAATTTGAAGTCAATCGAGTAAGTAGTTTTTTAGCTATGTCGCCAACAGGCAGGCAAACAGACAGACGGACTGACGGAATTGAGGAAATATGTTTTTCGGCCTCTAGAAACCCCGAAACGTGAAGATCTGAAAAATTTTCGGAGTGTGATTTTTTCTCCATTACAATAATAGTAATAATAATAATATTATTACGTACTTACTTAGGCAAATCATGAGTACATGGAACACTAAAATCAACCTGAGAACACAAAAAGAACACATCGAAACAGACGATGTATATTTCAGGAAGATTCACTAAGCGCTTTAGAGTGGTTCTATCTCTGTCTCAATCCACTCTCAAACAGACTAAATAACCCAAACTTCGGAGTCCATATTAAACACCAAAAAATAACCAACATAAACTAAACTATCTCTTGTACATGAATGACATAAAATTATACGCAAGCACAAACGCACAGCTAAAGGAACTCCTTAAAATCACAGAAACGTTTACCCTGAACATCAACATGGAATTTTGTATAACTAAATGCAAGCCACTGCACATCAATAAGGGACAGTAGAAAGACCACCCTACGACGGAAACAATCAACAATGAAACAATAGATAATATGCTCAAAGAAGAAACATACAGATACCTAGGCTTGCATCAAAACACCAAAATTAACCACACTCGTATCAAATTAGAGCCCAAGACGGATTTTGAAACCAGACTCACAAAACTACTAAAAACAAAACTGAACTCTAGAAATCTAACGAAAGCTATTAACATTCTCGCCATACTTATTCTTACGTTTTCGTTTGGTATCATTAAATCGTCACAAACAGACAGAGAAAACAATTACATTCTCATACGCTTTGAATCTACTAAACACAGGAAGTTAAATTCCAACGCATGCAAGGAAAAACTCACCATCGAGAGAAAAGAAGGAGGGACTGGAATTATAGATATACAATCGCTAAATAAAAAGCAGATTTCCAAACTCAATAGTGAAGGCAGACAAGAATTGTACACCGCTGGACCTGTCTGAAACGAGCAGCAGACGCACACAGTCACATCTAATTACGACTAGAAAAGATGAACACCTGGTCTTAAAAAACATTCTACGGAAGACACAGATACCATATAAAGCAAGACCATATACATAAGAAGCTTTCATATACATGGTTACAAGAAAAGCAGCTGTTCCCCGAAACAGAAGGCTTCCTGCTTGCCATCCAGGACAAAGTCATAGCAACCAGAAACTACCGAAAGCACATCATCAAGGACACAACCATTGAAAACGAGAAATATAGGAATGGCCGGAACTGAATACACCGCGAGACACAACTCAACAGCGAAGGTCGTTCATCAAGCATTAGCCACAACATACAAACTAACGGAGAACACAGACCCTTATTACCATATTAACAACCATACTTGAAAACGAAGACTACAAGCTCTACTGGGACATTGATATCCATACAGATAAAGCAATCTCCGCAAACAGACCCGATATCTCTTTTCAATCCTAAAAAGAAAAGGTCACTTATTTAATTGGCCTGGCTGTCTCCAACGACGAGAACATCTAAGCGAAATACAGTGAGAAGATCGCCAAATACACCGACTTGGCAATGGAAATAAAAAGGCTGTGGAAACAGGAAAGAATCATTATTGTTCCTCTCGTCATATTAGTAACAGGCCTCACCTCAACAACGTTTACACCGCATTTGGCTCAATTAGGACTTATTACAGACATTCACAGGAACCTCCAGATATCGGTCATTTTGAAAACATGTAGCATCGTTAGATCATTTCTTAATACACAATAGTTGTTTTTTTTTTTCTATTTCCTTTTTTTTATTTTTATTTTTCGTACTGACTTGGTATAATCCCGTCAATATAAAATACAACCATAGGAATACTGTGAGACAACAAGTCATAAAAATAATAATACTACTAATAGATAAATTATAGAATTTGTATTAAGTTGTTACCAAACAATTATATGCATATAAAGTGGTTAAACTCTGTACGAGGGAAGTTGTAAGGGGAATATCCAGTTAAAACCATTATTTTATCAATTTTTTTCTGCTATATCAGGCACACTCAAATATAATACTTATTCTATATAAAGATACATTGCCAGTTGTAGAACTCTAACTACTTTTATTAGAGTCATTAGAGCCTCTTCCATCCTACGAGCTCACAAGCAGGGCTCTGATTCTATATCTTGTTAAAATCATTCGCTTCATTTATATTATGAAAATTTATTTAAATTGACTTTCCGAACATAAATTTGTGTATTTTTTGTCGAAAAATTTAAATTCATTCCGGTAATTGATCATTTGATATTTACCGTAGACTTCAACTCTAATAACGACATAAATTTTATGTTTAAATTGGGAGCAATTATTTTTGAATCGCAATCATCGTTTCCACCGTTGACGCATTTTATTCTGTCAAGTTCCGTTGTTAGTTGTTGATTATGTTTAAAATTAAATTTAAAAAAGTAAATTCCCATCGGAGAAAAAGTATTGGAAAAATATACTTTTTATGAAATAACCAATAGAAGAAAAAGAAAAATACGGTGGGTCAACGTATCGTGTTTTACCTCGTGTGTAATACTTCAAATCTGGTTATTATTGAAAATAAAATTCAAACAGTGATTGTCAATGTGTAACTAGATAAGCATACAACAATTTTTCGTAGAAATGTATGTAAGAAAGATGATTTTTACGTCATAAAATGCTAACATATTGATTGTTATCAATCTGTATCTCAAGTTGTTTTTCCATCACGTCAGCGGCCATAAAATGGTGGTGATGCCACTATGGCGCCGTCATCGGGTACGTCAGTTTCAGATGATGACTCTGCAAAAAATGTAACCTGCAAAAAGTGCAATCGAGTAGTCCAGGATAACGAAACATCTATTTTCTGTGAAGGGAGTACCGTTCGTGGTATTAATAAGTCAAATAGATGCTCTTAAAGATACTATAATGTGGATGTGTAAATACTGCTGCGGGATACTGAAGGACCTATGGAAGGTACGATACAACACCAAAGATTTGCAAGAGAAACTAAACAAGATAGAAGAAAAAATTGATTATCTTAACCAAATCAAGCACTGTTTCCACATATGCAGATATGCTTTCGAAAAATACAAAAAAACCTGAAACTAAGGAACAGTATGTTTCCCACACTAAAACCCTAATTGTAAAACCAAAAAAAAAACAGTCCAAGGACATAAGCCTAAAACGCATAAAAAATCGCATTAATCCAACCCAGGCTGAAATACCTATTAAATATTTTAACGTAACAGGTACGGGAACTGCAATAATAAAAAGCGACACTCCAAATAACATAGAAAAACTGACGGATTATATTAAACCAGTGTTGCAATCAGATTATGACATGATTATTAAGGAACAATGCAGGGTGTTTCACAACTTATCCACGAAATTTTAACCACATATGCACTGTTACGAAAGAAGTTGATTTCTAAAAAAAAATTTAATAAAAGTCCTGCAGAAATTAAGTTATAATTCTGTGTGTCAATAACAAAATGAAAAATAAATATCTGTATTATGCGCCCATCGTTGCGATATCACAACACTCATTAATAATTTCTTGTAGCAAATGTTGTACCAATCCACTAAAGAAAACAAAATACCAGGAATTTTTTGTTTTTTCATATTGATAAGAACATGTAAATAATGTTTAATCTGTATCGTGAGTGATCTGAATGAACAACGGTCGATTTTTGTGAATTTAAAAAAAAGTATTTTGCGAGATTATGTTTTTCGATATTTATTAAAAATGGCACATGTGTACAGTAATGAGGAGTTAGTGGATATTGTTTTGGCGTACGGAGAAGCAGGGCAAAATTCGCAAGCGTCTTCTCGTTTGTATGCGAACCGATTTCCGAATAGGCACATACCACATCCACAAACATATACTTCAATTGTTGCACGTGCAAGTGGAGATTTGCGCCCCAGACGTGGGATGGATGGGGGTCGGGTTCGACCACAACGCGTTTTAAACGCCGAAGAAGAAATTTTGCATATTGTGGAAGAAAATCCAGGATTAAGCACAAGGAGGTTAGCCCAACAGGCACCATAAGTCTCACATGCGACAGAGTGGCGCATATTACATGAAGCCCAACTGTACCCTTATCACGTCCAGACAGTCCAGGCGTTGCTACTCACAGATTTCCCCCTCAGAATAAGATTTTGTGAGTAGTTGTTGCAAAAAAATGCTCGAAATGCCCGTTTTACAGCTGATATTTTCGCCACCGATTAATCAATTTTTACTCGTAATGGTATAACCAATCTTCACAACACACACATTTGGTCCTTTGAAAATCCTCACGCAATAGTCCAGACAAACTTCCAACATCGTTTTTCTTTAAACATGTGGGCAGGTATTGTCGATGAACGTCTAATTGGACCGTTCATATTGCCAGATCGGATGGATGGTCACCAGTATTTGGAATTTCTTCGGAATGATTTGCCGGTCCTTCTTGAAGATGCGCCATTGGCGGTGCGAGCAAGGATGTGATTTCTGCACGATGGGGCACCTCCGCATTTTCGTTTAGAAGTTCGTAATTTTCTGAATGAGGTACAGCAGATACGCTGGATCGGTAGGGGTGGACCAATTGTATGGCCTCCACGGTCTCCCGATCTAAATCCTCTGGACTGCTTTTTATGGGGATACTTGAAAAACAAGGTATACCGTACTCCAGTTCAAAATATTGAAGTAACCTGCGTAACCGACTCACAGTGGCTGACGGTAATTTGAGACTTCAAGCACAGCAGGAAGAAGGTGTATTTCAGTTAGTGCGCCGAAATTGGATTAGACGCGCTCAAGCTTGCATTGAAGCCAATGGAAACAATTTTGAACAGCTTTTATAAGTAAGTGAACTGGTAAACTGTATTATTTTATTATCTCGATTTCTGTACGACTTTTCTTACATTTTTTTTTTTGAGAAATCAACTTCTTTCGTAACAGTGCATATGTGGTTAAAATTTCGTGGATAAGTTGTGAAACACCCTGTATAGTCCACGCTTAAGAATTACTGGCCTTTCGAAAAAATATACAGATGGACAGAATCTCCTGGAAGAGCTTAAAGTTCTTAACCATAGGGTCATTAATGACGATGACTCAATGAAAATGATATACACACCCCAGTCAAAAAAGACTAATAAATGGACCATTCATGTGGAAACATCGGGACAAACATTTAAAAAGCTTCTTAATACAAGATAAGATATGGGATGGAATCACTGTACCGTATTGGAGGATCTCAGAATAGTGAAGTGTTTTAACTGTGTTGCTCTGGGTCATAAGCAGAGTGAATGTAAAATGTAATGTGCGAGTTCACATGATAGACTACAATGTGACAAGCGGGTTAAAAAGTGTGTCAAGTGTTTACACATACATACTGTATATAACTCAGAACATAAATATGATCACGACAGTGAAAACGAGATGGAATGTCCTGTACTTCCAAGAAAATACCGCCTGGCTAGGGAGAGAATTAACTACAATGCTCCATCCCCCTCTTAGGTAGGAATACATTTTTAAAAAAATCTAACTTATGGATTTATCGTTAGATATTGTTTTTGATGATATTGTAAAAAATCAAAAGGACCCTAGTATAGTTGAACCAATAAGTATTAAGCAGATAGATATAGAAAATAAAATTTTTAGTATATTGCACCTAAATATAAGAAGCATAAAACAAAATTTTGATGATCTATTAACATTTCTAGACACATATTAAATTCTGTGATACAATTATTCTTGGAGAATCCTGGAAAGTTGAGAATCCTGATTTTTTTAATATACTATTTAACTAATTCCAATTTTGGGAATTTCAATAAAAATGATGGAATTTTTGTATATATTAAGATTTATAAACTCAGGATTGTCAATGAGCAAAATATCATTTACTATTAACAATGTAAATTATTCAATCAGTGCACTTTACAGACCTCCCTCATCGGATGTAAATCTGTTTTTTGATGACCTAAATGTTTATTTTTTAAACCATTTAAATGACCATATAGATATATTTATTGGCGACATTAACATAAATTTATAAGATAATTCAAAAATATCAACAGAGTATAATGCCCCTTTGAATCAACATGGTTTTTGTCCATATATAACTAAAACAACTAGAGAAACTAATAACACACACACATACATAGATCACATTTTTATAAGACGAAAACTAAACACAATAATACATCTATCTACTCATACAGAACGGAAACTTACACAATATTACAATGTAACCACCATAAACTATACTAAATTGAATAATTTGTTAAGTTTGGAAAATTGGAATACCCTATTTAATGATGATAACTCCGAGTCAGCCACTCATCATTTTATTGATACGTTTCTTAAATATCTTAATCAGTCCAGAACTACTGAAACTTACAATTATAAACATAGAAAATTAAAACCTTGGATTACTGTTGGAATAATTAATTCAGTTAAACACAGGAATAACCTTAAAAAACAATTAAAAAAACAATTAAGATCAATAAAATATATAGAAATAAACCAAACAAAAATGCTTTCTATAAGAACACACAAGGAAAATATATCAAATTATCAGGGAGGCTACCAATGAAAAAACTACGAAAAGTACATGTAAAACTGAAATAATAGATGATAATGGTGATCTTTTGTTAAATGATAGGGACCTTGCTGATTATTGCAACGACTTTTTTATTAGCATCGGAGAAAAAATGTCGAAAAAAATTACTAGACCTGTTAATCCTTACAAAGTTAACTTTCTCAGACCAGTAGACGAGAATGAACTTATTAAACATATCAATTCTTTAAAAAACTCAGGGGCTCCGGGTATTGACGGCATCTCTGCAATAATAATAAAAACAACACACAAACACATACTTAAACCCCTCGCATTTATTTATAAAAAGGGAATAATACCAACTTTTTTTAAAACCTCTATAGTCACACCTATTTATAAATCAGGTAATGCAAAAGAATTACAAATTATCGCCCTATAAGTCTAATTAACAATTTTAGCAAAATTTTAGAAAAAACATTAAAGGAACGTTTGCTAAATTTTTTAAATTCAAGTAACATAATATCTTCAAAACAGTTTGGATTTATGGAGGGCATTGGTTACAAATAAAATTAGTGATAATAAAAGGACTATTGCCATCTTCCTTGACCTTGCAAAAGCATTTGACACGGTCCCACATGATGCCCTTTTAAATACACTTTCGAGCTATGGTATTCGTGGCACTGCGTTTAAAGTATTTCAATCTTATCTAACAAACATACAGCAGACACTAAGAATTAATGATGCTGTCAGTAAAACAAATATTGTAAAGATGGGTATTCGACAGGGAACAGTTTTGGGTCCCCTTCTGTTTGTTACATTTATCAACCCTCTACTTAAGGAAATCAATATAGAAGGAACAATACTATCGTACGCCGATGACACGGCGCTAATTGTGGCAGGTAATTCATGGAATGAGGCTAGACATAGTGCTGAGATCGCAATTAAAATTGTTAGTAAGTGGTTTGATTCGTTTTTCCTTTCACTCAATCTTAAAAAAACTAATTATATTGCTTTTTCACTTACTAATAAGAATAGGCCTACATTTGACTCTATGAAAATTGTAAGCGACTCGAACGAACATAACATAAATGAAGTAGAAAATGCCAAATATTTGGGTATTATTATAGATCGATATTTGAAATGGAATAAACAAGTAGAAAAGGTTGTAAGTGGGATTAAGGGTTTGATTTATAAATTTTATTTACTTAGGGATTTTTTAAATAGAGGACTACTCATTTCTGTTTACAAGGCACTGATTGAATCTATTATTAGGTATGGGATTTTGGTATGGGGCGGACCTTATAAGACTAATCTTGCTTCATTAAGTATTGCTCAAAACTATATTTTAAAGATAATTTTTAAAAAACCAAGACTTTACCACATATCGCTGCTCTACTCTGCAAATATCCTTAATTTGCGAAGTCTGTATATTTTGTCTGTTTGTAAGTTTGTGTGTAAAAAAGAGTAATCAAGTACAAATGTCTCATAAGTATGAAACAAACTGAATTATGTGGACAAACTAAAACTAACTTCGTGCAATAATACACAGTACTTAAAATCAATTTTGTACTTCGGGCCAAAAATATTTAACTGTCTTCTTTTGAGCATTAGTGAGTTGAATGTCAAAGGTAAACAATTCAATACTAAATGTGCTGTATTTACATATGCAAATTACAATAATTATTTTGCTAAATTATTTGGAGTTTTATATATATTTTGTATAATGGTACATTTTGTTGGCGCTGTGATGTTTATCTGAAAGAGATTTGTTTTGTGAGGTGGAGGAAAGACTAGCTATTTTAATGTTAATTACTATATTTGTTTAGATGTTTCATTTTTGATTTTTAGTACGGTATTTAAATAGTTGTTATGTTGTGGATTGATTGTTGGCTGTCACATAGGGAAAAATAAGAACCCTTGTTGCCTAGTTATTAAGTAAATCAATAGTTACAGATATGTGTGTATATGTTAATTTTCTAAATGCTTTTTGTTTTTTTTTAGCATATACCGGTATTTATTACCTAGTTGCTACTATTAGAATAGATTATTTATTATTAATATTTAGTACTGATCTTGTACATTTTTTTGTTGTTGATTTTGAAATAATTTGAGAAAAATAAGTGTTTTGAAATAATTAGCATCAAGGTATCTACGGCTCATGTTCACATCAGTAATTAATTAAAAAAACACAAAAACCCGACTTTTTGAAATCGCTTGTTGAAGATCACTGACTGCTGATTAAAGGTAAATAAAATAATATTTTTTAGAAACTCTTTTGTTTAAAACCACGTGATATGTTTATCTACGAGTGGCTTTTTCACAAACACAACTTGAGTAAATATCGACTTGTACAGGGTAAGCCAAACTTAGTGGTCTACTAGAAGTACCTGGACAACCAATCAATATATTATTTTGAAAATTTCACACCAGTACTTTTTACCCAATCAAAATGGGTTTTTTTGACAGGTCACCATGGCAATGTATGTTATCGGAAATTTTGTCTCTTCATGGTAGGTAACCAACCGCGAATTATAGTGGCGCCACATTCTTTCACTGTTTGATAGCAGAGAGTATGTATTTGTTTTAAGATAATATAAATCTACACTAAGTGGTTGATTGAAAGGGAGGCAGTAAAGTTAGTGTGCAAACCACCGACTGCTCTAGATGTATATTATGAGTACCACTCCTCAAGACCACTAAGATAATATTAATTAAAGTTAACAGTAAAAAAAAAGCATATTCAACAAATAACATTTATTAACAAGTTCAGTGCTCCCCAAAATATTTCCAGAAATATGTATCTCCTGTAGGTTATTTTATACAACATATGAAAGAAATTGGCCTTAATTGAAGTTTTTTAAAAAAAATGACAATTGACTGTGTAATGATCCTATGTTAATCAGTTTTCATACCTCATATGCTGAGAGAAAAATCTAAAGTATATTCAAATAAAGATCACTATCCAAATATTAGATCAACTGTGTAAAATGTTTTATGAAATTAGCTAATGAATCACAAAACAACAAACTAAATGTTCAATAAAACCTGAAAATTAAGTAATACGGATGAGAAAAGAAATTTTCAATCAGCTAATGACAGGTAAAAGTAATAGACTCCAAAATCTATAAATGTTTATAAAGAAAATCTTTAAGTTGTTTTAATTTACCGAACAATTTGATCTAACAGTAAAAATTTATCAAAAGATGCAAAATAATCAAGCAATTAATTAACTTCATTAATTCAAATACAACTAACGATAATAGAATAAAAGAAAAGAGTATTATGTGAATCTAAGAGCAAGCAAATAACTAGAAAAATTTATATAACTAAGTTTCAAATCCGATCACCAATATTACCTAACAAATTGACACCATTGTTTTATATCAAAATACCTTTCTAAAGCAAGTAAATATAATAAATCATAAATATCATCACATATTCCAGTAGTGTTACCTGTCTATAACACTTATTATATACCTTGTATAAACTAACTAGATCCTATAAGTTAAAATTTCAAGATGTGATCACACTTTACAACAACACTGTATCTTAAAGTATATTATACTATCAAATGTTGGCAGAAACCTATAGACTATTGTGTCATAAACTTATACTGTGATGTTCTGTATCTTAAAGCCTACTATACGGTCAAATGTTGACAAAAACCTATAGACTATTGTGTCCTAAACTTATAGTGTGATATTTGAGTATCAGCATGAGTTATAAAGTAAAAATAATCTTATTGACAACACCAATAATCATGGTTTATGAACACCAGCAGTAGTTAGAACTTTATATCAAAAAGTATACTCTACACTCAAAAGAAACAGAAAAAGTCATAAAGTTGATCAGCAATAAACAATAAAGTCAATTCAGCACAAGGGATGTTAAAATTAAGATACTTATCTAAGTGTCTATCAGCATCGGAGACTTAGATCAGCAGTCTATGATGTAAGTGTCATCGAAGACATTTCCAGCAGGAAAACTGGATATGTGTACGTACTTAAGTACTTAAGTACTAGGTAACAGACTTCTGCTCCACTTACAATGACACATCCAGGTTCAAACCCTGGTTTGGAGAACAGGAACAACAACAAGTAGAAGAGGAGGAAGAAGAAGAAAAAAAAACCCTTATTTGATTGTAAAGGGTTTCTTATTAGTCACCTCGTAAAGTTTGTCCCATCAAAAAAATATGGTAGGTGGTCAAGTGCAGTTAAATCCTCACAAGAGAGTAATAAAAGGTTCCTCAACCAAAAATATTAAGGTACAATGTAATTAAATACACATAGGAGCCTTTTTAACTAAGTTGCCGACGTAAATCCCAAAAGATGGCCTGGATTAAAACAGGATCAATTCGCCGACAAACTTTCACACTTAACCTTCACCTTCCAGAGAGACAAGAAGCTTAACCTACCTCACCATTAGGTCAAGGCAGCAGTAGCGGGATGACAATCCGCCAGTGGTGCCACTTTACTAAAATGATGACATAATGACAGAATAATTTTTTTGAAAATTTCATACCGCTATTTTGTAACCAATGGGATATTGTTAATCTAATTCGTTACCATAGCAACCAACAAAATTTCCGGAAATTTTCGTCGACCTGACTGAAATTAATAAGTGGAAATTTTTTGACGTACGTTTGCGAGACGACTGTTTTTAGTAATAATAATTGTAAGTATATGTCACATGCCTTATTTAATTCTTTGGACTTTCTAGTTGCTGTTTCATAAAACTAAAAGTATAGGAAAAAATTTTATTTTGTTAAATTAATCCAATAACATTCATACACTGCAGTAAAAAAATAGACCAACACATTATTATTATTAATTTATTCACTTAGGTGCAAAATTTTCTTGTATATTCCACGTTCTCTCTCGCAGGATACACTGATTCATATACAGGGTTATGATAAATTAGGAAATAAATTCATTATCTTGGAAATTAAAAGGGTAATAGAAAAATGCTCAAACCCGTCGATTTAGATTTATTTTTACGCATATTTAGAAATTATTTTAAACTATACAGGGTCACTCACAAAAGTTGTACAACTATCATCTTTGATTTTTTCAATACAACGCCTAATTTTTTTCTGCCGATTTGAATTCTCTATGAAATTCTAGATATTTTTGGTATAACATAACCTATACTGAAAATCAACAGTTATCGAAATATTCTTATCTAAATAAAACCTGTGTATTTAATAACCTATCGGACATTTGTATACCCTACCTATGTCTGTCGCGTAATCCCAAAGAAAAATGACTTTGTCACTGTCACTGTGGTGACAAGTCATATAATTTATTTACGATCTGCCATTTTGATGGCTGGTGATAAGACTAGGACACAAAAAGAAGTTTGTCAGCTGTTTAACAACAGATATCCTCATAGGCAACCCATTACTCAGTCTGCAGTGAGCAAAATAGAAAGAAAATGGACGGATACTGGTAGTGTTACGGACCGCTTTGGAAAAGGTCGCCCTAGGATCTCGGATGAAAAGAAACTAGACGTTCTCTTAACTTTTCAAGATAATCCACATTCCTCAACTACTGACGCAGCCTATGATAATGATATACATCAAACAACAGTTTCCAAATTTTTGAAAAAAGAAAATTTTTATCCCTATAAAGTGAAATTCGTTCAAGAATTAATAAATGATGATTCAGATCTCAGAAACGAGTTTTGCGAAATTATGACCAACATGTGTAATCATGATCCATTATTTGTCAAAAGGATTTGTTTCACAGATGAGGCAACATTTCTCTCAATGGAGAAGTAAATAAACAAAATTTTAGACACTGGTCACAAGAAAATCCTAACTGGTACAGGGAAAGTCATACACAGTATCGTCAAAGTGTTAATGTATGGGCAGGTATTGTAGGCAATAAAGTTATAGGTCCATATTTCTTTGATTCCTCACTAACGGGGCAAATGTATTTTCAATTTTTGGAAGAGAATCTTATACCAGCATTAGCTACCCTACATCCTAATGTAAACGATCCGGATCTTCCCAGTGAACTGTTATGGTATCAACAGGATGGGGCACCACCCCATTTTGCAGCTGATGCCAGGAGATACTTAAATGAAACCTTTTCGAGACGATGGATTGGGCGACGTGGGACAATAGAGTGGACGGCAAGATCGCCGGATTTAAGCCCGTTAGACTTTTTTCTTTGGGGGTATGTGAAATATAACCCACATACTATTGAAATTCTTAAGGATCGTATTCGAACTGTTATAAGAAATATTCAATGTGATACAGTTGCTAATGTGCAACAAGAGTTTTTCCATCGTCTAGGGCATTGTAGAGCTTTAAATGGTGGACATTTTTAAAATTTAATAAAGTTGTTTTCTTATTTAATTTCCTGATATGTGTTTTATGTTTTATTTAGATAAACATATTTCGATAACTGTTGATTTTCAGTATAGGTTATGTTATACCAAAAATGTTTAGAATTTCATAGAGAATTCAAATCAGCAGAAAAAAATAAGGCGTTGTATTGAAAAAATCAAAGATGACAGTTGTACAACTTTTGTGAGTGACCCTGTATAGTTTAAAATAATTTCTAAATATGCGTAAAAATAAATCTAAATCGACGGGTTCGAGCGTTTTTCTATTACCTTTTTAATTTCGAAGATAATGAATTTAGTTCTTAATTTATCATAACCCTGTATAATACGTAGCAAAGAATATGCAGTGCTTTAACATCACTTATTTATATGCTAGTATACAAAATAAACACGTTCAGTTTATTAATTTCCACTTATTTATTTCTGCTTGACAGCTGTTTCGACACACTGTGTCTTTGTCAAAAGCTAACTTAAAAGTGACACTAAAATCTGTACCAAATATAAAAAAAATGTATATAAAAATCTTAATGGTGTCAATAAAACAATATCGATGTTTACCTACCTCGTCTATTCTTTAGGTATAAAGATTTAACAGATTTAACTATGCAAAATTTTATATTCGTTTTTAAATATATGATTTGCTTCTATCAAATGTTTAGCGTAATTGGAGTCTGTTTTTTCTTTATTATATGAGGATTTGTGTTCTTTTATACGTTTATTGAAAGATCTACTCGTTTGGCCAACGTAAACTTTATCACAGGAACCATATTTTAATTCGTATACCCCTGATTTTTTAGATTTATCAGACTTGGATTTATTATTTTTAATATATTTCCCTAATTTTTTTTTATATTTGGTACAGATTTTAGTGTCAGTTTTAAGTTAGCTTTTGACAAAGACACAGTGTGTCGAAACAGCTGTCAAGCTGAAATAAATAAGTGGATATTAATAAACTAAACGTGTTTATTTTGTATAGTAGTGTATAATAAATTTCTATCAAGTAACGGCTACATCGATAAGAAAACTTATTTATATCCTTATAAATCCTCCAGGACATTTAAGGCGAAGAATTTTGCTACTTGATTGTCGTTTCTTCCTGGGTGTCATCTTTAAATTCCTCATCAACTCATTAATAAACTTTCGGTCTTCTCATTTAAGTCAACCATGTTATATAGTGCTTAGCTTTTCAGTTTTTGTGGTCTGTCCATAGATAAAAAAAATTAAAATCCTAAAAATAAACGCAACTCGGCTCTACTCCTGCTATTCTTTCTTTATTTATTTGCTTTTAGTCCCCTTTTGAATTTCAGGCACACTTTTTGAGGGCCAGCGACTTTTTTATATTTATATACACGCAAAATCCAGGCATTCGTCGACCTGTTATATCGGTTTTTTAACTCCGATCAGTCACGTGAAAGCAATGACGTTTTGCCTTTCTTTTTTCTAATAAAGCTACACGAAAATTACATTTAGGCTGGGATACAGAAAATAGCATGGCTGACGTGAACAGGGACGTATTTTCAGTTTCCTTGCATTGCTGAAAATACAATAGGAACTGTATTAATAATAATAATACCAATAATATTCATTCTACAGCTATCTCCGACAAGGGTTGATGAACAAGTCATTGCGATAAGATGTTACTTTGAATAGAAGTAGTTTATCACTTTATTTTTAAACTGTGAAATATATTTTTTTAGAGATGTTTATAATCAACAGCAAAAGTTGTGGTACGAGCGGGGATCGAACCCGCACCTCTGGATCACTAGTCCATCGCTTTAACCAATTGCGCTATCGCACATTAGCAATTCGTTAGAACTTGCACATATTTAAACCCACCAACCCAATTGTCATATATGTATTATAACGTAAGGATTTAATACTACCTAATTATGGCAACATTGTTAGTAGAGTCAGTTGATAGCTCCCGCGATCACGGTTATGATGTATCGGGTCGTATCTAGTAACCTTAATGTGAAAACTACCAGACTAATAATATAATATAACCTAAATGAAATCATATGAGTGTGTTTTATTGAGAAATACATTACATGGTGACAGCGGTAAAGCGCGTTTAGGTTATTCGGCGGTGACCGGTCGAGTGATAAATCGAGTGGTACGTTATACGTACGAAATTTGGTCTACTAGGCGAGGTTGCCAACTCGCGAAAAATTAGTAGTCAGGACATCTGACTTGCGTTAACAGGATATCTGATTAGTGCGGGGTGTATTTTTTTTCTCTCTCGGAATAACTGTACTTTACGATGGGCGATCAAGCAAAGGCCCCCGAAAATTTTAATTTTCACGGAGATATCGGTAAAGGTTGGAAACTTTGGAAGCAGAAATTTGAATTATATTTGTTGGCCAGTTCAAAAGGCGATAAAAAAGATAATATAAAAATTGCAGTTCTTTTAAATTTGCTCGGCGATGAAGGGCTCAGGATCTACAATACGTTTGAGTACGGAGAAGACGAGGATGAGAAAAAGTTATCAGTTGTCTTGGATAAGTTTGATAAATATTGTCAACCCATAAAGAACTTAGTATTTGAGCATTTCAAGTTTTTTAAGAGAGAACAACTACAGGGTGAGACAATTGATCAGTTTGTAACAGCTTTACGACAACTTGCCTCAACTTGCGAATTTAAAGAAAAAGATATTCTTATTCGTGATAAACTAGTACTGGGAGTTAAAGACTCACGTATTCAAGAAAAACTTTTACAGTACCCAAACTTAGAACTGGCTGAGGCTATTTCTATTTGTCGTGCGATGGAAGCCAGTGTAGCTACCCAAAAAGAAATTTGCAAAGATACTGTTACAGTTGATGCTATAAACAAGTACGGAGGACGCCTCGGAGGACGAAACATTTCTGGACGCAGTTTTGGACAGTTTTCAAATACAGGGTCTGGTGACAGGCAGGCGTGCCTGGCCTAGTGGCGTTAACCAAGGACAGTTCAGTGCTCAAAGAGGACATATTTATGGATCAATGTATGGTAGTGGTAGACAACTTCAAGGTAACAAATGTTTTTCTTGTGGTTTGCAGCATCCTCGAGGTAAGTGTCCAGCTTCTAGTCGTTTTTGTAGCTCATGTGGACAAAAAGGGCATTACCGTAGATTCTGTCAGAATCGAGGTAATATTAATGAAATTGTCGAACAATTTGATGAAGCTGTAGGTTTTAGCGATGACTGTAGTGAAGATTATAACGATCAAAAAGACATAGACCCTAATTTTATTGTTTGGACAATTTCGACTAACGAAATAAACGCGATTGAGTGGCTTGAAATTATCAAGGTTTCTAGTGATTACTGTGATGCAAATATTAACTTCAAAATAGACACGGGTAGTCAAGTAAACACTTTAAATTTTTTAGACTTTCAAAAGTTGAATATTCCACAATGTAAACTTTCTAGTGTGTCAACTATTCTGTCTTCTTATTCAGGCCACAAAATTACTGTTATCGGACAGATAACTTTAAAATGCACTTTTAAAAATGTATCACAATATTTACCATTTTATGTTTTAGAGTCGGATTCTCCGTGTTCAATATTTGGTTTAAATGCAATTTATGATTTAAAAATAATCTCAAACAAGATATGTAAAAACTCGTGTAGGAACAATAGTGACATATGCTTAATTAACAAAATTATAACCCTGAATGTAGAGGAAATACTTACAAATTTCAAAAGTGTCTTTGTCGGTATTGGAAAAATACACAAACAATTTTCAATAACTTTGCAAAACGATGCTGTTCCAAGTATTATTGGCGCTGGAAAAATACCACTTGCGCATAAAGATAAGGTAAAGAAAAAACTAGATAGTATGGTGGCTGACAAATTAATTACTCCAGTTACCGAACCAACGGAGTGGGTACATCCTATAGTCGTAGTTCCGAAACCGAATAACGATATTAGAATTTGTATGGATCCAAGAAAATTAAATAAATATATTAGACGTGAGATTTTTGAAATCCCCACACATGAGATTATTTTTTCTCAATTAGTAGGGTCTAAATTCTTTACCTTACTTGACGCGTCATCTGCTTTTTTACAACTTCCCCTCACCCACGAAAGTTCTTTGTTGTGTACCATATCTACAAGCTTTGGAAGGTATCGATATTTACGTTTGCCCTATGGTGTGTCATGCGCCCCAGAAATGTTTCAGAGATATATGTTCGAACTTTTAGAAGGACTTCCTGGTGTCTTAGCTTATTTTGACGATGTTTTAGTTTTCGGTAAAACGTTAGAAGATCACAATCGCTGTCTTAATGCTGTTCTTCAAAGAATCAACAGTAGTGGACTAACTCTAAACCGAGAAAAGTCTGTATTTGTACAAATAAAATAAGATTTTTGGGACATATTATTAGTGACCGTGAAGTGTCTCCAGATGAACGCAAAACAGTTGCAATTCGTGAAATGCGTCCACCAAACTCCAAAAAAGACCTTCAGCGATTTCTTGGAATGATTGTTTATTTATCCAAATTTTTGCCAAATTTGTCAAATGAGACAGGTATTTTGAGAAACTTACTATCAGAAAAAAATGAATGGCAATGGACTTCACAAGAAAATGAATCATTTGGAACAAATGATTTTCTTGTAGTAGTAGATTACTTTAGTAAATTTGCGATAGTTAACAAAATGCCCAGCAAAACAGCAAGAGCAGTAATATCTTCCCTAAAAAATATTTTTTCTATTAACGGACTTCCGCAACAAATTTTTTCTGATAATGGCCCCCCTTTCCATTCATACGAATTTCAACAGTTTGCCCTTCAATATGATATGGAGCTTTGTACTTCAAGTCCTCACTATCCAAGGTCAAATGGTATGGTAGAGCGCATGATACAAACAGTAAAAGGCATACTCACAAAATGTTACCAAGAGGGTGAGGATCCCTTGCTAGGAGTTTTAAATTATAACACTACACCTAAACAAGACTTGCCATCTCCAAGTAAATTGTTAATGGGTAGGAAAATAAGAAGTATACTGCCTGTTGATCAGACTGTATTAGAACCAAACTTTGCACTAACCGGGGTCAGAAACCAATTTCAGAATCGTCAGAACATTCAGAAGAAATATTATGACTTTGCAACTAAGCCACTGACAGATATAAAACCAAATCAAAATGTCATATTCCAAGAAAAAACCAGACAGTGGAAACCTGGCAATACAACTGCAAAACTGGGGTCTAATGATTACCTTGTTAATTGTAATGGAAATGAATATCGGCGCAATAGATCTCATATAAAACCTCTTCAAGACGGCATTGTAACTACTAGAAGTGGTCGGGTGGTCAGACAACCAGAAAGACTAATGTACTAAATACATAAACAATTTATGCTTATTGATTTTGCTAAATGTATAAATATATATTTATTTTTGAGGTTATTACAAGTAGAAAAGTGTACGTTTTACTTCTGCCTTAAATTTAAAAGGAAAAGGATTTTTTTTTTAAATTTTTCTTTAAAAAGGGCATGTCATATATGTATTATAACGTAAGGATTTAATACTACCTAATTATGGCAACATTGTTAGTAGAGTCAGTTGATAGCTCCCGCGATCACGGTTATGATGTATCGGGTCGTATCTAGTAACCTTAATGTGAAAACTACCAGACTAATAATATAAATAAATGAAATCATATGAGTGTGTTTTATTGAGAAATACATTACACCAATATTCTAACCTTATGGCGCGTTTTTCCTGACTAGACATTAAATCTGATCCCGCTCGTACCTTAAACTTTCTAAAAAAACTAATTTACATTAATTCTATAGTAAACGAACACGCGCCTGCTTCGTGCAGCAGCAGTTTTACGCCGCTCCCATCTCTATTTACCTTACGGATATTCACCACTGTGTTGCCATAACAACCGCCGTAAACAAATCTAAGCGCGAAAGCCGGCGTGCAGAGGAGTCTGAAGCGTAATTTGTTAAATCCTAATTGTGATTCCTGAACGGGTCGCTCTTATGAAAAGGTGTTCAGCGTGCTACGTTTTTAAGTCATTATTATTTTTGAGTATATAACGTACTAGTTTTGATAAAATATGGGTATAATTAAGAAATAATGTGAATTTATATAAAACATTATTTTTAAAAGATATTTTTATTTTTAAGTAAATTGATTGGAAAATGTAGATGAAGCGGCGCTTCACCCGTGTCCCCTAGCGAGCCGCCACTGAGATATGTTCTATTAAATCTAGCTAAATCAGTGAACAAAGTTACTTTTTCTTTAAGCCTATTTAACTCGGGATTAAGTTGAATTTTCTTAGAGGTATTATTATTATGATATTTTTTTAAGGGAAAAGACAAATTAAAGTAGTAAAACAGAATGTTTGCAACAACATTACTTAATAAACTCAAAAAAGTGGTATCGTTAAAACTTCTGCGCATGCAACTTAAGTCATTGGAAATATTTACATTAGTCAACGTGTCCATGCATCCAAACAAATATAGCATAATGATCGGACACATTTAAGTTAATAACTTTATTGTAACAATCACAAGAGACACTAAACAAAAAATTGTATACAGTATGTCCCAGATTGGCTTCTCTATATAGGGATCTCGGCTCCTATTATACCTACAGCAAAGGTCAAATGGCGAAAGTTTTAGGGGAAATTTGAACGCAACCCGCCTCAACTTTCATTTTTCTTATAACCGCCATATTGGATTTTTCGATTTTTGGAAAGAGCCTAAAATTTCCAGTCTAGTGATATGTCAGAAGTGCATTAAAGATTTTAGTGCCATCAAAAGATCACACTTCGTAAATTGTAAGTAATGTATTGAACGCATTGAATTTTCAATACAACATGAAAGTAAATAACGACTTAAAAAATCTAAATGAGCTTTAACTACTTTGTAAGTGGGTAACATTAACTTACAAATCTGCAAAATAACGTCCACTTGCCTCGAGACATTTTTGACAATTGGTGACTGTTTTTCATACAACCCTGGTAAGTGTATTTCGGTTAATATTTCTAAATGTGTCCAGTACTCTTTGTCTCAGGATTTGTATGGTCACAGGGGGATCAAATTCATAGATTTCATTCTTCGTGTGACCCCACAGGTAGAAATCCAAGGGCGACAGGTCCGGGGATCTAGGAGGCCAAGATATTGGACCATTTAAAGAAATTATACTTTCGTCAAACTGCCCTCTTAAGAAGTTCCTGACTTGAATGGTATTTTGAGCCAGACATCCGTCTTCTTGAAACCAAGTTGTTCTTAATTCATCTTCCGTTAGACTAGCTTGTAAGGCTGGTTCAACCTGGTTTCGCAAAAGCTCTAAGCACCTCTGACCGTTTAGGTTGTAGTCAAACAAAAATGGTCCAATAAGTCGATTTCCTGAAATGATTAATAATTAATAAATAGGTGCCCAACAATCAAGGGCGGCAGGGTCGGCCGGGTAGTACTGTAAACTATAAATTATAAAGGGAAAATTATCTTTATTAAAAAGTAGATATTTTCTTTCAAAAATAATTATCGAAACATCCCGTAATGAATGAGCTTGTATTCAATTGAAACCTATTCAGCTTTATTATGAAAAAGAAAAACATATTTGCAAGAAGTAATAGCCGTAATAAATTATTTTGTTGGTATTGCATGTTAATTTGGGAAATACTAAATTAATTTATTTCATTGATATAATAATCTTAAAGAAGTACACCGTGCTTTAATAAAACATAAAATATAAACAGAACAAACCCCTTGCGCTTTAAAATTTAAATTATTCGGAAATACAGCTGAGCGCCTTTCTATAAATCATAATGAAAATCGAAAAATAATTAGACATTTGATTAATATGGTATTTTTTTCATAACGCAAGAACTAGGCTTCCCGGGTAATAATAAATCATTAAATTCAGACAATCAAAATAATTTTAGAGAATTAGCTAAATCTGCAGAAAATTTAGATAAAGTGTTAATAAATTTATAGAACCCAATTCTATTTTTATAGGTTCTTCGAAACTACAATACAAAATGATTGAATAAAAATGTAATACAATATCAAAAAAGTAAGTTGACTGACTAGAGTAGAAAGTTTTACTTTTTTTTTATTAGATTATACTCTTTTAGTATCATTAAAGAACTAAACGAAAAAAAAAAGATCGGTGCCTATTTAAAAAAGATTGGTTAGATTAACTTATCAACGATCCCTCACCAAACGTTACTTCCAAATCTCATCTGTAGACGTCTCTGATACTTCGTGAGGATTTTGCACAGCCCAATGATGACGGTTGTGCCTATTAAAAACTCCACAATTTGTGAACCTGCTCTCATCGGACCACAAGACCCGATTTAAAAAATCAGGATTTTCATTACATCTCCTAGTATACCACTCACAGAACTGTAGTCGTCTTGGAAAATCAGTTTCCTTAAGTCCTTATACTATTATGGGTTTGTATGGATGGTACTTATTCTTTTTTAAAACTCTCTGTACTGTTGATTTTGGCACATTAGTTTCCTGTTCAACAGTTCTTACCGATGCACTAGGGTTTTCGTTGATAGCTTGTAAAATGTTTCTGTCTCGATTTTCATTGTTATTATTGTATCCGCTTCTAGGTTGTTCGAAGACATCATGGTTAATTAAATTAACTACGATTTTCCTGAATTGGGTTTTATGAGGCTGCCGTCGTTCGAAGTACGTCTCCAAATACCTTGCTGAGGTAACGTCGGCGTTTCTGTATAATTGAAAGTACAGAGCTAACATGTCAACCTTTTCTTCATTTGAATACGGAATGCTGGCCGTTTTCTATAGGTTTTGTGTGTCAGATTTCTGATTTTATTGCGATAAAAGCGTACCTACTACTTATTAAAACACAGCTTTGATATTTTGAAATATTTAACTTAACGTCAAAGTCAAAATCCAATTTTTTTACAGATAAATCGTGGCGTCCTTAGAAAAGCATTGAGAGCTAACATTACTTTAAATCATGACCTCCTTGGAAAAAACTGAAACCTAACTTTACGAAGTGTCATATCTCGATGATACTAAAATATTTAAAACACTTGTGAGATATCACTAGACTGGAAATTTTAGGCTCTTTCCAAAAATCAAAAAATCCAATATGGCGGCCGTAAGAAAAATGAAAGTTGAGGCGGGTTACGGGTTAACAAAAAACAATGAACGTATACGCCATCTTATTTGTCTTAAAAATGTGTCCGAATAATATCACATTTTGGCAGCTGTCAAATTTACTGTTCTGGATATTCTGGCCAAAAACGAAATCCGCCATTTTCGGTTTTTCTCCGATATTTCCAAAAACAATTGATCGATCGTAAATCTGAAACCGGATATCGAATGCAATAAGTTTCCTCTAAAACTTTCCCCATTTAACCTTTGCTGTAGGTATAATAAGAGCCGAGATCCCTGTATTGAGAAGCGAATCTGGGACACACTGTATACAGGTTGCAGATATTGTGCTAACCCTAATCGCTAATCCTATAGCTAATATTAAAACTACCCAAAACGTCAAACAGTAGAGACAGATTGAAATTTACATTAAAATTACCTCCTATAATAGAAACAAAATTAGGTCTATTGATGTGGACTAACAAATCATTAAATTTAGTAAAGTAATAAAATTTACTATATGATGCCTATATATAACAATTAAAAATTGATTTAAAGTCAATCCTCACACAGCAGCGTTCAAAAACGCCCTCACAACAAAATTGAAACACATCGCAAATAAACACTGGTTTCCCAAATATTTTATTACTAAAAATTACAACACCCCCGTGTTTAAGAGACTTTCTACAGTTCGCAGATTCCAAGTTAAAGTTCTTAAGCTTAGTCTCATTTAACTGTGCATGTGTAAGCTTATGCTCACTTAACAACAAAAATCACATGCAGATTTTTCGAGCATCACATTAATAACTAAAATTTTATTTGACTTACATTGAACACTTAAATGACAAAATGAAAACGGAATATTGACATTTGTTGGGGGCCAGAAAAAACTCTAGTTATTTTTGTCTTCGGGAAAGGTATTACAAATCGAAAACACGAACCTTCATCTTTTACATTTTCCAAGAGTAAGTTTGTCAGTTCTTCTCTCTTACTTGCTCCTGCCAGTCCAGCAATAAGTGCTACTTTCGCCATAAAAAACTTGTTATAATCAGCTTCCTGCAGAAAAACACCAATATTGTTTTTCGTTAATCAATCCATGATTTTGGAAAATTATTATCCAAAAAAGGGTGAATAATATGGGAGCTGTGACTAGGTGCTCCATCTTGTTGAAAGTAGATGTTGCATGTTTAATTCCTAAATAGCGATTCGCTGTCAAACCTTCTTCACAGATGCTATATACTATTCCTCTTGCTAAAATAAAACCAAAACGTCCTGGTTGTTTCCGTTCAAAAATGGCATGAGGGTGTTTTGCAATCAACGCTCAGTATTATGGCAGTTAAAGATGAACTTGAAAAGTGGCCCTCGTCGGACTATATTATTAATGTTGCGTTAAGTTAATATTATTTCGAATTTGCTCAATATACCAATTATAAAAATTTAAACGTCGTGTTGGTTCTCATCGCCAGAATGCAAATGGTGTACAATTTTTATTTTATAGGGTAGATATTTGTACTGTGTCAATATTCTTTGTACCCGAGTCTAACAAATACCAACTTATTTATACAGGGTTATTCACGCAACCCGTTCATTAAAAGTTTTTGATGATACCATTTAGATAAATATGTCAAATTTTGGGATTAAGGTAAGGTCAAGGGGTACTTCTTTTTTGAAATATTTTCAACTTCCTGTCACTTCCGGTTTAACCGCTTAACTTGCTTATTTTAAATAGAACACCCTATATTTTATGATATTTTTGGATTTTATGGAGAATTTTAATGCTATTTTATGTAGCATGTCCTATACCTAGGTTCAAGCGTTCTTAAGATACTTGATCTTGAACCAAAAATGAGCCTTCGGGGTACCAAATTTTAAAATCTCATATTTTTGTAAGTTTTGAAGATATGATCTTCATATTTTGCAGACGACCGGCAAATAATCTTAGGTTTCTCTTTTTTTATTGAATTTGTCTATTTTTATACAGGGTGTCCTAAATTCAGTGGCAAACATTCACATTTTCAAAGCCGCTAAAGTCCGTTTTTGTAAATGTAGAGTTTAATTTTCTATCGAACTGTATTAAGGTTCCCTATACCTATACGTAACCATTTTCGAAATAATCAGGTTTTTATTAAACTATCATATGTATTTGCTAAATGCTTACACCTTCCCGTAGTAAGCCATGGAAAGACAATTGTTGTGCTTTTCTATTCAACATTACAGCTGATTTGAAACTTTTAAATTAAAATAAAATAACACTCAAAAGCTGATATTCTCAATTAATTTTATATTCGCGGAGAATGTTACAAAATATTGGAGAGAACGTGCCATGTTTTTAATGAAAAACATCCTCATTTATCGCCAATGAACAAGAAAAAATTGAAGAGGATTGAATCGAAATTTTTTCGTTTCGGAAAAGTTAAAGTTATAAAAAATGTAATAAATTGTTTAATTTATTTTTAACCGTATCTACTAAGTTCGAGACTGTTCTAAACTTGTTTTAGTGAACTTAAAAATTATAGCAATCTAACAATCAACAATAAATAAATAAAATAATAAAATTGAATTATAGCAAATGTTCTATATGCTGTCCGTTCATTTGAAGACACATTTCAATTATTCTTTGTACAGTTGCTGTGGCCCGTTGAATGTGTCCGTTTTCTAATTCGGCAAAAGCTGTTCTTATTCTGTCCAGTAAATCTTGTTGGTTATTTATTGGGGAAACATAGACTTTACCTTTGATAAATCCCCATAAATAAAAGTCTAGAGGTGTTAAATCAGGCGATCGGCGATGGCCCCCGATCTCCAAGGGCCATTGGGACCAATCCAGCGATCTTCAAAAATTCGAGATAATTGGAGATAAACTGCAGCGGAATTATGTGCTAGTGCTCCATCTAATTGATACCAATAATTTTGCAGCTCACCAATAGGAATTTCTTCTATAAATTCAGAAACCGTCCCTCGTAGAATTTCCAAATACTTATCACTGTTTAAATTGTCTTCATAAATACAGTACTGCACCTGATCATTTATTACTATACTGAAAACATTGAAGCTAAACCTCTCTTGAGAACGCGTTTCGCTTAAAGCGTGCGGATTTTCTGCTGCCCAGAAAGGTTCGTTTCTTCTATTTGTTATTCCTTCTCTAGAAAATTTCGCTTCATCGGTCCAAAATATTTTTGAAAGGAATTGAAGGTCTTCTTGAATTTTCAAAAACATGAATTCGCAAAATTCTACTCATCGTACGTCATCACCAGGTCTCAAGGCTGGCACGTTTTGGAAGAAATAAGGGTGCATTTGATGTTCGCTCAAGATTCTTTGGACAGATGAAGAAGAAATTCCCAAATCGTTTTCTGCAGACGGTATTGAACTTTGCGGGTTTGCGTGGAAATAAGCTAATGTGTTTATTACGTTATCCTCGGCATTTGTCACTGGTTCCGGAACATTTTTTGTAACTTTAACCTTGCTAAAACGCAAAAGGTTCGTTTCAATCCTCTTGAATTTTGACTTGTTCATTGGCGGCAAATCAGGGTGGCATTCATTAAACACACGACACGTTCTCTCCAAAATTTTATAACATTCTCCATGAATATAAAATAGATTGAGAATATCAGCGTTTGAGTATTCTTCCATTTCGATTTAGAAGATTTAGTTTATCACTGACAGCTTTCGATAAATAACGCATACTAATCATCTGTCATATTGGATATTGGATCTCAATTGTTTTTCCATGGCTCACCATTGGAACATGTAAACATTTAAGCAAATACATACGATATTTTTATAAAACCCAATTATTCCGAAAATGGTAACGAATAGGTATAGGGAACCTTAATACAGTTCGATAGAAAATGAAATTCTACATTTGATAGAGCCTAAAGTTATAGGGTGTTCCCATTTAAAAAAACGGACTTTAGCGGCTTTGAAAATGTGAATGTTTGCCTCTGAATTTAGGACACCCTGTATAAAAATAGACAAATTCAATAAAAAAATAGAAACCTAAGATTATTTACCGATCGTCTGCAAAATATGAAGATTATATCATGAAGATTATATCTTCAAAACTTACAAAAATATGAGATTTTAAAATTTGGTACCCCGAAGGCTCATTTTCGGTTCAAGGTCAAAAATCTTAAGAACGCTTGAACCTAGGTATAGGACATGCTACATAAAACAACATTAAAATTCTCCGTAGAATCTAAAAATATCATAAAATGCCGAGTGTTCCATTTAAAATAAGCAAGTTGACACCAACTTCCGGTTAAACCGGAAGTGACAGGAAGTTGAAAATATTTCAAAAAAGAAGTACCCCTTGACCTTACCTTAATCCCAAAATTTGAAACTTATCTCAATGGCATCATCAAAAACTTTTAATGAACGGGTTGCGTGAATAACCCTGTAAACGACGCGACATGAATCTGAAGAGTCTTCCTTCACAGAAGTCAAAACATTAACATCATCTATTTCTTGGTTTTTTTTGTTATGTAACTTTGGCCGTGGATGCATAAAGGTTCCATAAACCTGTAATTTTGGGTTATATGTTTAGTTAAACAAAATTACCGAACATTTGGTCTGCCAATATACCATGAGTTCAGGGCAAATTAAAAGTTTTATTTAAAATCTCTTGCAAATTCGTTTACGCAAACAAGCTAGAAAACGTAAAGGGAAAATATGAAATGTTCACTTTGGACCAGTTAGGCGAAGAAATATTTATATGCTTCCCACGTAGACAATAAAAACAGAATAAAGAAACATGCTACTCAAGGATTAAGTATCTTTATTCTTATTAATATTCATATACGTAGTGTTATGATCGATATGACATGTAAATAATCAGACACAAATTAATATAGTGTCATGCACTAACATTGCAATTACTACAATGTAATCTAATAATTGCGACCAGTTATTTTTTAAATCTACGACGGATAATGATTAGTTTAAGAACGGAGGGTAATAATTGTAGACATCTCTTTTGCAGTGGCTCTGTTATTATCTTGATATGTCCTGTTCGAAGCATTAATCGCTGATAATTAGACCCATCATGTTTGCAGTTTCATTTTTCCAAACACCTAATTATTCTGTTCTGTGCTTTTAAAACTAACGAAGTGTTTGCCTTAATAGGTTTCAGTATTATGAGAAACTTGTTAATATAATGATCAAATGATCAGTATAATAAATTGGAATAATAAAACTATTGTACAAAGCTGAATATTTACCGGGGGTTAGCTAGTGGTATCGACTTTATCATATGATACAGAATTAATTATTAATAAGGCAAGATGTGTTTATATATACGAGGCGAACCAACTATTAGAAGTAATTCAAGATTATATTTTATTATTATCCTGGTTTGAGCTTTTTCAGGTATCCATCATTTCATACAAAATCTGCTAATCTTCAACTATATTAAAAAAATTAAGTACAATAAACAACTATACAGTGGGTCCCAGAATCGCTTCTTTATAATTATTTCGATAGAAAATGGAGTTCAGAGTGCAATGTCACCCGATTTCTCAGTTTTTGACAGATGGAGGAATTTGAAGGATATATTTTCTTTTCAATCTAGCATGCTATGAATCACTTAAATCGATTCATTTCTGATCTAGTAGTAAGGGAATAATACAGGCTTACCTCTGTTGATCCTAAAAACTATTTTATGCCCGTCTGAAATAAGCAAAATAAGTATTTTTGTGTTTACTTAATTTTTTCAAATAGAAAGGAAGTGGATCCTCGGGTTTTTATAAAATACTGTTCTCTTCCGAGGATTTCGATACCACATACTATATGATAATGTATGTAATATTGCTATTACATACATTATCATTGCTCTTGGTCCGCATCGTCAGCTCATCCATGATTCAAACAGTTGACCGTGTTACTATAGCTACAGCGGAAAACGTTAATAAATTATAAGTAAACTGACAGCTAAGAAAAAAAGTATTTTATTACTATTTATACGCGACAGGTTTTCAAATACACGATAAAATTCATTTAAGCATAGTAGACTATTACTCACGACTTGTTTATTAACATGATACATATTATAAAATTTTAAGTGCTACAACGACAAACAATTTATAATGTAATTAATTTTGAAATTATTGTGCCGGATTGGCCGGTACCCAAACACATAGTTTCTGAATGCACTCCTTTTATTCAAAACACAGGTTACAGGTATCACAGGTAAACACTGGTTATACCTACCAATCGTAACTAAGGTAACTTTAAACTTGTCAATGTCAGGTTTTTAACACTTCGAAACCTCAATTACAACTGAATCAAAATGTGACCTCGCGGTGCGCTTATATAGCCTTTAGAAAAGGATGGAATGATCTAGAAAATTCTAGAATAATCTAAATACTACAGGGTGAGAAGAATTAAGCCTAACAGAATATTCGAGAACGATTTTTGATAGTATCATAGTCTAGGTAAGTCTACTTCAATAAAATAAATAAAATCTTAACAAATCTATAACCAAGGCTAAATTCGCAACATTGTCCCCTTCCCAGAGTTGATCGTCCCGATCAAACGTCTTCGGTATCTTGGTAACGGGCTAGTCGATGCAGGTGCACCACTCTCATTTTTGCTTGAGGGCTCTTCTGAATCCGGTATACTAGGTCATTCAGTCGTGTCACCACACGATACGGACGGGCCTTCCCATGATTTCTGCAACTTCGGCGACCGTCCCTTAGTTCTTTTTGGATTGTATAACCAAACATTTTCACCGACTGTAAATCCAGTGTGATTAGCTCTTAAATCATAACGTGACTTCATTCTACCGCTTTCTATCTGTAATTTATAGATATCTCTGAGGCGTTTACTAACCTAGCTGGCAGAATCCGTAGTAGTTATCTTATTGTCAGGGGGTCGTTCAGTCAGGAGGTCGACTGGAAGCTGTAAATCAGATCGAAATATTACACTGGCAGGTATTTTTCCAGTGGATTCATGAACTGCAGAGCGATAGGCCAGTAAAAATGGTTGACTACATTTATCCCAGTCACTTTGTTGTTCATTAACTTGGATTTTCAGGTAGTTCTCCAAAGTTCTATCAAATATTTCAACCATTCCATCTGACTGCGGATGAAGAGGTGTTGTTTTTGTCTTATGAATTCTTAATAGGCTGCACAGTGCACAGGTTTTTGAATACATCGGATTCAAAGTTCCTGCCTTGGTCGGAGTGTATTTCCCTTGGAATTCCATATCGCCAAATCCATTCATGAAATAGTACGTCGGCGACAGTGATGGCTTCTTGATTGGGTGTTGCGTAATTTTGACCATTTGCTGAAGTAATCCATCGCTACTAACACAAAGCGATTCCCGGACTTACTAACTGGAAATGGTCTTGCTACATCTATGGCAATTCGTTCGAAGGGTGCTCCCACGTTGTACTGCTTCATTTTGCCACGAGTACGAGTTTATGCTCCTTTACTGGCGGCGCAGTCCTCGCAGGCTCGACACCAATCTTTCACATTTGTAAGACTTCCCAACCGATAAAACCTTTCTCGAACTTTTTTAAGAGTCTTCATAACACCAAAATGTCCTCCTCCTATACCGTTATGTACGGCTTGCAACACTTCAGGAATTCTGTTTGAGGGCAAAATAGTTTGATATTTGTTATTTTTGCCATCAGAACTTTCCGAGATTGTTTTAAACAGGCCGTCTTTTATCACAAAAGAGTAACATAAAGCCCAGTATCCTGTAAATTTCTGGGATTTGGCTGCAATTTCTTGGAAACAAGGTGTTGGTGAATTTTCTAATTTCAGCTTAATTATAGGGCCAATATCTGGGTCTTTTTGCCGATCTTCGGATAACATTTTAGAGTCCCACTCTTGAGAGCGTTGAAGTGCTGTTCTCCGGCAATGAAAATCGTCAGGATCTTCTCTTTCCTCGTGTCTGTTGCAATGTTTACAATTTTCTGGGCATGGTCTTCTTGACAAAGCATCAGCATTTTTATGGCTTAACCCTTTGCGATGTTTAACTTTAAGTTCATTCTTCATTTCTCCTTGGGTTTTCTTTATGTCTTCTTTAAGTTCCTGCTACATATCTTCTTGACTTCTCTTCATATCTTCTTGACTTTTCTTCATATCTTCTTGGTTTTTCTGTAGATCATTATGCATTGTAATAATCAAGTTCATCAAAGAATCCAAATTTGCTGCCATGATTATTACAACTAGTAGAAACTATTTCTTACTTCTTTAGCTTCAACTGGATCCTTATCGCACTTCTGACACCAAATGTTCCGGATTGGCCGGTACACAAACACGTAGTTTCTGAATGCACTCCTTTTATTCAAAACACAGGTTACAGGTATTACAGGTAAACACTGGTTATACCTAACAACAGTAACTAAAGTGACTTTAAACTTGTCAATGTCAGCTTGTTAACACTTCGAAATCTCAATTACAACTGAATCAAAATGTGGCCTCGCGGCGCGCTTATATACCCTTTAGAAAAAGATGAAATGATCTAGAACATTCTAGAATGATCTAAATACTACAGGGTGGGAAGAATTAAGCCTAACAGAACATTCGAGAACGATTTTTGACAGTATCATAGCCGTTCCATGGATAAAAATTAAGGTAAGTCTACTTCAATAAAATAACAAATAATAAATAAATTCATCTAAATCTTAACAAATCTATAACTAGGGCTAAATTCGCAACATTATTATAACCAAAATAAATTTTTAAGGTTTCAAATTTTCAAAATGGCCAGCGTGCTCTTCTTGACAAAGCTGTACCTTTTCTACAGTTGCTCCCACTACTTCTCTTGGTTGTCCTGGGGTAATCCTGTTTATAGCCGCTCTTAATTTGTTTTCTAATTCACCACGGGTTGGTGAATATGTATTTTACACTTTGTTTTTGACAGCGCCCCAGATAAAAATGTGTGGGGCACTGGCAATCTGAAATATTTAAACAATTGTAAATGTATGTAAATATACATGTTTTATTTAGATAAGAATATTTCGATAACAGTTGCTTTTCAATATAGATTATGTTATACGAAATATGTCTAGAATTTAGGGTATGCGTAAAAATAAATCTTCTTTGGGATCCTATCAGACATTTTTATACAGTACCTTTCTCTGTCATGTAACCCCAAAGAAGATTTATTTTTACGCATACTTAGAAATTATTTTAAACTGTACAGGATCACTCACAAAAGTTGTACAACTGTCAACTAACATAACCTATACTGAAAATCAACAGTTATCGAAATATTCTTATCTAAATAAAACATAATATCAGGAATTTAGTTAGGAAAGCTAATTTATTAAATATAGAAAATATTTGCAATGCCCTAGACGATGAAAAAACTCTTGTTCACATTAGTAACTGTATCACATTGAATATTTTTTATTACAGTTCGAACACGATCCTTAAGGGTTTCAATAATATGTGGCTTATTTTTATACACTTCGTTCTTCGCGTACCCTCAAAGAAAAAAGTCTAATGTGCTTAAGTCCGGTGATCCTACCGGCCACTCTATTGTCCCAGTATAAAAAACTACATAATGGAATAATTGCAATTTCACCTTCTCAGGTTTTACATATTATCAGGTTTTAGCGTCACTAGATGCCAAAATATATGTCTTATCAATTCCATCGGTCTACCTGTCGGTTTGTGTGTCAGTTCGCGGTATAACTTAAAAACTACTCATCAGCTTGACTTTAAATTTTACTCAAAAATTAAGGGCCCTATGGGGATGACCTGGCAACATTTTGGTAAAAATTCAATATGGCAAAACACAATGGGGGCTTACTAAAATATTAAAACAATTGTTACTAAAAAACTGCTTATCCAATTTGTCACAAATTTTGTACAAAAATCATATCAGTATTATGTAGGAATCAACTGATACAATTTTGGTAAGAATTGAAGATGGCGGAACAAAATGGTGACTTAATAAAATATTAAAAAACTAACTAATTGTGGTATAGAGATGAACTAGTAAAACTATGGTTCCCATTCAAAGAACTTATCAGATTGAATTCAAACTTTAATAAAAAATTAAGGGTCATATGGTAGAAATCCAGTATGCCAGAATAAGATGGCAGCCTCATGAAATGTTAAAACAAATATTACTAAAAACTAATTATCCAATTTCCTCAAATTTTTCACCAATATTAAGTGTTACGTAGGAATAAACTGGTAACATTTTGGTATGAATATAAGATAGCAAAACAAAATAGCGTCCTAATAACATATTTGAAACATTGGCCTGAAAAAACTACTTATTATATTAATTTCAAAGTTTGTGCAAGCATTAAGTGTGATATACAGATAAACTGGTAAAGTTGTGGTACGAATTTAAGATGGTTGAACAAAATGACGGACAATATTTTTTTTAATTTCGTCGCAAAAAAATCTTATTCAAATTTTGCAGAAAAATTATGTGATATAGAGATAAACTAGTACGAATTCAACATGACGTAACAAAATGGCGGCATGTGTCAATATAATAAATACTTATTAAATTTATTTCTAATAATGCTCAAAAATCAACAGTGGCATATGTAGCAAGTAGTAAAATATTGGTAGGAATCCAATATGATGGTATAAAATGGCTCTCAATAAGAACGTTTGAAAAGATAGGATATATAATAATAATAATAAGACCCACCGATAGTGTTTTGCCGGCTAAGCTGGCACCCACCAAGGAGGGAAAGGCAGGGCAATACATGAGCCGCATTACCGAATCGAGCGAACCGATCATGCGCTAGCCAAATGAATACACAAATAAATCTGACACAGATGCTAACCAAACACACAACTTGAGCCCATTACAACAGCAGATATATCGCTACGACTACCTGCAACTACCAAGGCAGGTAAACCAAGGAAGAGGTTAAAATGTACAGATGAAATAAATCGAACGATGATGCATTCCTACTACACCACTACCAAACTTGAGACAATTTCGTCAGGATAAGGACATAAACTGCATACACTTTTCATAGCACAATATCCAGAATATAAATCACTTATTACAGAACAGAGAGTAATAGATCAAAAAAGAGTCATCACTTAGACCAGTAAGCTCACTCCACTCGCATTGCAAAACATCAAAGTTATGGTAGCTGCTGAATTAAACATTCATCAACCAAACATTGAGGACAGTGGGGTAGATGCCGAACCGATCCCACATACAAACCAGCCCAACTTTGTGCAAGAGAATCTGCAACCTCACTCAATGTTCAATAGGGGCGAAGCAACCAGCAACAACCCACGACAGATGACAAGCACCATACAGCGCACAGGACAAGTGAATCATTCGCCCAAAGCACCATACACACAGCTACACCTCAGACCGTCTCTCACACAAACAATCAAAGTAGAAATAAAGTCACATCTAAACAAATGGTCAGGCTCCGATCCTACAACAAGAGATCCTATTTCTCGTGTAATCTTCAAACAGGACACACATAAAATCCTAAAGACCATCAACGAACACATAATTCCCTAGTACATAACGAATGCAAGCACACTTGAGGAGATTCATACAGTGATCTACGCAGCAGCTATAACCACGATAACACAGAACAATCAGAAACTCCAACCACGACAAGAAACACCAACAACATAAAACAAAAATTCAAATTGCAGATAAGGATCGAAAACAAAATTAACAAAATTAGAAAAGAATTGGGACATCTTACCCAATCCATGAACGGCAACAAGTCAAAACGTATCACACAAAATGTAGAGAAAATCAAATCTGCAACTCCTGATCATACGCTTACAGAAATCCTTGACACTCTGAAGCAAAAATTATCCCGTATGCCGCAAGACTCCGAAGATACAAAGAATCAAATGAAAGAAATGACGCTAACAACCTGTTTCGAAGAAGCGAAAAACAGTTCTACCAAAAAATCATGAGCAATGAGGAGGCACGTAATAGAACCACTGACCAAAGCAGAGATCACAGATTACTGGAAAAGTATTTGGTCAGAACCGAAACTACACAATAATAACGCTTTATGGATTAAAGCGGAAGAAGACAAGACACAAGTGCTTGGAGAAACAAGAGGACTTTGCAATGACAACACAAGAAGTTGCAGAAACAATCAAATACTCGCATTAAAGGAGATACCCTGGAATAGATAACATTCATAACTTCTGGTACAAACAGTTTATCTCCACACATGAAGCTCTTATTCACCAAATTAATAAAATTATTTTAAAACCTAGCACACTCCCCAGTTTTCTCACCCAAGGAATAACGTACGTTAAACCCAAAAATTCAGACAATAAGGACTCGTCAAATTACCGACCTATTACGTGCATTCCAATAAAAAACAAATTTACGAACTCAGAAAATTCTTCCACAACAAACAAACTAACCTCCACAAGGCAATAGTGAAGGCAAGAAGAAAACGAAGACTACAAGCTCTACTGGGACATTGACATCTACACAGATAAAACAATGCCCGGAAATAGACCCGATATCACCTTTTAATCCAAAAAAGAGAAAATCTTATTTAATTGACGTGGCTGTGCCCAACGACGAGAACATCCAAGCGAAATACAGTGAGAAGATCGCCAAATACACCGACTCGGCAGTGGAAGTAAAAAGGCTGCGGAAACAGGAAAGAGTCATCATTGTTCCTCTCGTCATATCAGTAACAGGTCTCACCCCAACAACGTTTACACCGCATTTGGCTTAATTAGGACTTAATACAGACATTCACAGGAACATCCAGAAATCGGCCATTTTGAAAACATTTAGCATAGTTAGATCATTTCTTAACACACAATAGTTGTTTTTTTTCCATTTCCTTTTTTTTTATTTTTATTTTTTGTACTGACTTGGTATAATCCCGTCAGTATAAAATACAACCACAGGAGTACTGTGAGACAACAAGTCATAATAATAATAATAATAATAATAATAATAATTATAATAATACATGGCTTTTATTGATTTTAAAATCACAAAATACAAAATGTTGATAGACGATAGGAGGCGAAGTCTAGCTATATAGCTACTCCACTTAACCTCGAGAGTTTTTTTTTTTACTAAGTTTAAATTTAAGAATGAAAGATACTATACAATGATATTAGCGGGTTTTAGTGACTATTAATTTATGTACAAACACAGAAAAATGATACCTATAGGCTGTATCCACATTCATCCATTTCAATTATTTAATTTTATGTGAAATTTGATCAAATTTACGCATCCTAAAAACGAACCTGCAGCTGGTGTTGATAATTTTTTGTAATAGTTGTTTTGTTATGAAGTCCAGACAGGGAAAATATAGAGTATTGCAATATGTCATTTTGGAAAGCACTAGGCTTTCACATAATTTTTTTCTTAGTCTGAAGTTTAAAATATTGTAATTATTGTAGAGAAGCCTTATGAGAGTTAGAGCCGCATAGCATCGCTTTAGCACCAAACAAACATGTTCTTTAAAGCGCAATTCTCTGTCGAGTAGAAGACCCAAGTTACAGGCACAAGAAACAACTTCTGAAGGTTGGTCATTGATTTTATTTTTACGACAAAACACATTGCTACACTTTTTGTTGCGTTCAGTTTTAAATTATTCCTTTGTGTAACAGACGCTAAGTCTTGAGTAGTGAGAAAGGAAGGAACTGATGGGTGTCCTCAGCATAACTTTGCGCACTAGAATATTTAATATTTTTAAACATTTCAGCTGTGTAAATAGAGAAAAGAATAGGCGACAATATTGCTCCTTAAGATACTCCTGATATTACTTCGACTCGCTCGGATACGTCCCCCCCCACAAAATTACTTTCTGTCTTCGTTCAGATAAAAAGCGATAGAAAAAGCTTAGCGACACCTCATCGAAACCATAATACTGCAATTTTGCACACAGAAGTGCGTGATCAATCGTGTCGAAAGCTTTCGAAAAGTCCAGTAGAATCAAGGCACTTGCACCGTCGCGCTTATCCAACGATGTTTTTATGTTATCACAAACGCTCATCAAAACCGTATCTGTACCATGACCCTCTCTAAAACCTGACTGCAGGGGAGAAGTTATGTTGTTTTTGGTGGCAAAATCATTAAGTTGAACATACATTATTTTTTTGAGAATGCTTATGGGTCGCAGATCTGAAAACGTTTCAGGAGAGGTTTTCTTCGGCAGGGGATGAACAAGAGCTGTTTTCCATGAGTCAGGAAAGTTAGCCCGTTTCCAAACAGCAGTTGATAATATGTGTGATACGTTTATATACAATATTGCAGCAAAGCTTCAACATTTTGACATTTATTTCATCAGTTCCCGTGGCATTTGATTGCAGAGAGTAGATGCATCTTTTAACCTCATCGAATGTTGCCAACCTTGGCTGAAAGCAAATATCATTATTATATTTTTTTGTTCGGAACTCATTTGTAACTTGTTGACAACTATTTCGGGGGCTAAATACGGTTGAAAAATATATATTGATGTCATTTGGCTTGTTCAGGTGTTCTGGAAAGATTTTCTTTGATGTCCATATCTTTCACAGTTCACCACAGATTTTTGCTATCACGACTTTGTTGCTGATAAGAAATAAATGCTGCTTTTTCACATCTTATTACAGACACTGTCATGTTTCGCAGCTGTCTATAGCTGTTGTAATCGAGAATGTTTTTTGACTGCTTAGATCTCGATAATGCTTTATCGCGATCCTTCATAAGTTGTTTAACTGCATTTGTTAGCCATGGTGCATACGGTTTTGTATGGAGCATGTTTGTTAAAAATCGAGAGAATATTTCCGCTCAAAAATTTTATTTTATCTTCGATATTATCAATGTAAAAGATAGGATCCCATTGCACGCAACCCAGATCCCGGTAAAACACATTTTTGCAAAAGAATCTTTAATAAGTTAGGCCTATAAAATGAAATAGACAAATCGCAGAATATGGCTGTGATCAGAGATTAATTAGATGCATTTATTGTACCTTTATTCAGAGCCAACTCTGGATTTTTAAGGTAAATGACATCTAAAATTTTTTGCGATGCTGAGTTTATTCGAGTAGGGTCTGTAATAATTTGATAGAGCTGTAAATGTTTGTATACAATTAATCAAATTGTTTGATGGAGTTCTATATATGGTACACAAAATTATAATAACTTGCCAAACCTCACCTCCAGCAATAAGTGCTCAACACCGTTGGAACCTGAACATTCTTTGAAAACTTCCCTTGCGTCCGTTTCGTCTCTAATAAAGATGCCAATCCCTCCCTATATGTGTTACTAAATGACTGTGCACTGAGTGAAATTGGATTAATAGGGGTTCGCGAGACGGAGACCGAAACTGGAATCAGTCTCAGTCTCGGTCTCGAAAAATGTTTACGGTCTCGGTCTCGGTATCGGTCTCGATGCTTCGAGACCGAGACCTAATTAGTCTCGGTATCGGTCTAGAAAGTCTCGGTGGTCTCGAAAACAAAATTTTAAAAATAATAATTGTTCGTTCGAAACCCAGAGTTTTTCCAATCTTAAAAATTTAATGTAAAAAAACCCAATGTTTGAACATTTCAGTAAAGTAGAAAAAATGTAGGTATATTTATATAAAAAATTATTCCAAAAATCTATAATTCAAAATGATGTTGCCAACAGATGGAATCAGTAAATGAAGATATACGGACAATAGTAGGTGTATCAAAATAAATATCACATATCCCTTGTTCTTTGGACATCAACAGAAAGGCCACACATCACTAGAGTTACATAAACAACCATCCACAGAATAATAATTATCTGACATTTCGAAAGATATACAAATGGAATAAGATATATTAAACACAAAATAAGGACACACTGTATAATGCTGCCGAACTCATGCAAGCAAATGCAATGCTGGGCATTCTAAGGACAGACGTTATAATTCAATAGATAGAAAACGATCAATGGCCAAGTAAAGCACCCTTAGGTATTCTGTAAACTTTGCTATTTTGAACCAAACTTTTATTACTTTGATGCGTATTTATTTTCTTAACCAGGGCCGTTCTTATGGGTCTGCACGTTGTGCTTGCACAAAGGCGGCTATGGTTCAAAATACTACTTGTGAATCAACTATTTTTGTTCTTTGGTAAATTAACCATAAATTTTAAAAGTGGAGTAGATTTTAAAAGTAAATTTATTTATTAAACAAATATCTACTAGTTCAATTTTTCGCCTGAAAGATCAATCTATAGCTTTTTTTGAGAAAATGTACAGGGATAAATATTATATTGTGCCTGCTGAATCACCAATAATATCAAGTTCCTCAAGCGATGATAACTATGACTTCGATTATACATCACTATTTGAAAAAAAAGAAGCGATTCCGAAAATTGGAGAAAAGAAATAATAGATATTTTAGAATGGTGGAAAGCACACGATAAACAATTTCCAAATTTAGCGAAAATGGCAAAAGATCTAACAGGCGACCTCTGTAGCAGTAGAGCGTTTATTTTCACAAGCAGGGTTAATTAATACAAAAGTAAGAAGCATGTTAAATAAAACTTCAAACAAATGCTTATTATGTATTCATTCATGGTATAAAAGTAACTTGAAAAATGAAATTATAGAATATTAGTTTAAATTTTCTGTAATATATATAGGTTGAAATAAAATCTAAAAATATGCTTATAATGTATGTTTAGAAATTTAAATTTTTACTTTGTTATTAGAACAGTTCGTTATTTTTTAAGCGTAATAGTTGAATTAGCTTTATTGATCATCTATTTAAAATCCTAAGCCAAATTCTATTTTGTGTTTTGTTTGTTGAAAATCTTGTCCGTATCTATATGTATTATTTTTATTATACGCATATAGTTAAAAATTTTATATCGTCCAATATTTTCAAATACAAGCAAAATCAATACAAAAATATTGTTCTATAAAACACGTACCTTCTTTAATTAGCAAGCCATCGAAGCGATTAAAAAAAAATGTTAAGAAAAATTTTCACTGATTTTTTTTAACAATTTTTTGTTTATTTTAAGTCGGAAAATGTTTAAACAAAAATCACCACAATTACTTTGTCTGTTGGAGACTTTACCGTATCTATACTATATAAGAATATGATATTGCGATGTTTTTAGTGGTTACAGTCTATTAGATATTAATTATTGAACCAAAAAACTGAAATTTTTTGGATTTTAGTTACTTTCAATATTTAAACATACAAACCGATTATAAATTTATAAAGATCACAATATCATAATCCTATATAGTATAGTTGTGATAAAGTGTCTCTTTTTGAGAACAGGGAAGCAATTTACGGTTTTCGACATGTGAAGTGGAATTTCGCTACTGGAATTTCTAAATATGGGAAATTCTTTTTTTATGGTTATTTATATCGTTTTTCAAATAACTATTTCACTAGTATCATTGTTATAACAACATATACAATGCTAGTATAATATAATTAATTAATTGCCCACAAACATATATTTTTTGAATTATTTTGTCAAAACAAAGAATTTACGAACATCAGTTATTTTGCTACTTCACTTTGAGATCGAGACCGATAGTCTCGATATGTAAGTCTCGGTATCAGTCTTGGTCTCGGTCTCGGCCTCGAAATAATTTTTAAAGCCTCGGTCTCGTTTCGAGACCGAGACTGAAACTAGTCTCGTGGTCTCGCCAACCCCTATGGACTACTATTCCTAATAAAGGAGAGGGAAAATGAGGGAAATTCCGAGTAAAAGAAATTTACCGATTTTTTGATTTTCAGCGTTTTTTTTGAAGTCGGACTTATTCTTTTAAACACTTTTTATAACTATTATATTTCAATTATTTAAAAATAATAATTACAACAATGGCGTCCAGCTGACACTCTATCATTACACCAATACATTCTGACGTACTGATTATTAAACGTCGAAAATTAAAGCAACACGATTGTAATTTAATTTGTTTAAGACACCTAATTATCGGCTTCTTTACCATCTAACGATGCGATCGGGAACATGCACCGATAAATGACGCGGCGTATATAGTCCGCATGCTTTTTCTTTTTCTTCTTACAGGCGTACACCGGCTAATTAGGGTAAATGTCAATTTCCTGTGAGGCGGGAGTGACCCACCCCCCGACTGTGAACTTTCGATGGGTACATTTACATACTGTCGACGAAGATGACCGTTGTCCAGTGGTCCGAAATATACAAACAGAAAGCCTGAAATTAATTAAAAATTATTGGTTAAATACCTGCCTGAAATTATAACACAATTCGAAATAAATATTTTTATTGCCTAAGCTAATGTAAAATTAAATTAGTTAATAATATAATATTTATATTTGATTGATAGTTATTTGATTATTTTCAAGGAAGTGATACAGCACCGCAAGTTAGTCCGGCTCCAGCTTTTAACCGAGCAAGTATATATTTCGGCATATATCGTATATCATATCTTTCAGATAAGAAAATAAGTTTTAAATACATTTAGTTCTTATTGTTCATGTTATACGATTTACACATGTACAAATAAAATTATATTTCGTACGAGTGTTCTTTATTGTCATTGGTTACAACACCATGTTACCGATTTTCCGTCAAATTAATATGCACAAAATATGACAAAATTTTACCGTTTATTTTGAATTTTTACTTCCCTCGTGAAAGGGAAGTATTCTAGTCGTGAAAAAATCATTCTCTGAGATTTTTTCGGATCTTTACGTTTCAAGGTCGAAACACTTGTTTCTCTTGGAAAAAGAAGGATCCATAAATTTTTGTTTTTGATGCACCACATCATTTAACTATGGGCATTTCTTTCATACCCGTTGTAAGCTCTAGGATTTTCGTCACCCCAAATCCGACATTATTAGAATTGCATCCGGTTGATTTCTAAACTGATCTAATAATGTCTCACACACACTGTGCTTTATGCACTTTATTAAATTTTACCCAAATTTTCACATAGATATAAAGGACAAAGCTTTACCTAGCTACTTACTTATATTAATAAGAAAAAGTTAAGCAGAGTGACAAGTGGAATAAACAAAGTTTATACGCAATAATAACAAAATACCTAGTTACATTAAGGTTAATTTTGTAACTATTTAAATGTAATACAACATTTCATAAAATGTCAGCAAAATATAACTAAAAACCATTAATCATTAACAGTTGAAATATAAAATTTTGTAAACACTCAGCTCAAGAATAACAAGTTAATAGGATATTTTATATATCGTTTTGAAACTTATGATCAATATGTAGAAATGCCATTCAAATAACGCAAAAATGTTCAGTTGTTCAAGAACTAAAATTTAACTAAACTTTTAAACTGTAAGACGATTATACGTTTTATTTAGTGGAGTGCCATTGGCTAATAATAACTGAAAATCCAATAACTGTTGGGTTGTTTATGAACTAAAAATAATATAAATAATTAGGTTGTAAGAAATTCTGTATTCTATTTAGTTGAACAACTAGCAATTAAGAATTAAAACTCACTATTGATCATAGTTATAAACAAGAAATAGAAATTTAGTGGTTGCTCAATTCCTTGAATTACTTCTTCACTCAATTATAGTGTTAATTAACATAAGAATGATTCTCAACACTCCAATAATATTATATATATATATAATATAAAATAGCAAAATTTTACAAAAAGATTCAGAAATTTCTAATAATTTTATCAAGAGATCATTAGTTAAAATAATAATTTTACTACACTACATCAAAATACTCATCTTTTATACTGCCATTTCCCGGAGAAATCAAAAGCGTCTGGACTTCCAATACATCAAACAGCAGCGGCGCCAAGCCATTGGAAAGGTCTCAACACAAAACGTCTAGGACAGGGGTGCTCAAACTGGAACTGCTGGCGATCTACCTCAATATTCTTAGACTCCTTACGATCGACTCTGAGAGGCTGCAAGTATGTGTGATGCAGGGTTGTCGTACATACACCCATACCTACCTACCCTACCTACCTAGGTAGGGTGTACCGTAGCATATATAGATATTAGCTTTCCGCACAATATACATTATTTTAGTCAAAGTTTGGGTTAGGTTTAGTTAGGTTCTTCTCTACAATATCAATGAAAAAACTCATAGTTGTTCAAAATTGCGAGTTTATTGGTTGTTACAAAACCAAAGAGTTACATATGGTGTTAAACTTAACTAAGGAGTGACTTTGGATGTTGAAGCGTAGCACTGCATGTCCTTAGCATACTTTTCATAAGATGGTGCGTAACCACTGTAATGATGACATGATCGTCAGTTAGTCGATTGCGATATTTTGATCTTTTCATTTCAGAAAATGCAGACTCGCACCCAAAGATTGCTATCAGTTGAAGTGCGATTTGCCTTAGATTCGGATATTTATCTTCAGATGCAAAACACCAGAAATTTGTGTCAGATGCTGTATGATTCAACAGAACATGAATTCATATTAAACTGACTTGGTGTTTCAGTAGCTTTATAAGCTATATACAAATTATGCTACATTTGCCAATTTACTACAATGATAAAAACACATTTTGAATTGTCCCAAAATATTTGATAATTCAGCCTCATACGTATCATAATTCAACTGAGGAATCCTTGCTTTCAAAGACGGAAAATATTTCAGATCCTTTCTTTTCAGTTGATCTATCATAAGTTGCAATTTACTTTTGAATGCGTTTACTGCGCTAATCATCTCAATAACAGTTTTTCCTTTACCTTGAAGCTCCAAGTTAATGGTGTTTAAGTGCATTGTGATGTCAGTCAAAAATGCTAAATCAGTCAGCCATGTTTCGTTTTTCAACATCAGAGTGTCATCACCTTTTTCGTCTAGAAAAGCTGTTATTTCGGGCAATAATTCTCGAAACATTTCTAGGAATTTTCTGTAACTCAACTACCTGACATCCGTGTGAAGAACTAAATCGGTATGTTCAGCTGACTCCCTATCTTCCAACTGCAACTTAAAGAGCCGCCGTTGCAAGCTACGTGCACGGATGGAATTCACAATTTTTTTTGCAATGCCCATAATTTCCTCCGTGTTTAAAACTTTTGAACACAAAACTTGTTGATGTATAATGCAATGGATTGAAAAAAATGAAGGGAAATCTTCATTAGCTCGAGACAATGCCACAAAACCGTTTTTGTTTCCAGTCATTGCTGGTGCTCCATCGGTTGTAATGCACACTAATTTATATATTGGTAGCTTGTAGTTTTTTACCAAATTGAAGAAAACGTCATATATATCTTCGCCACGGGTCTTTCCCTTTAGAGGAATGATTGTCAAAAATTCTTCCTTAACCAACATGTCATTGAATACCATCCGAATAAATACACACAGCTGGGCAGTGTCTGTCATATCGGTGGATTCGTCGAACTGTAAAGAAAATTATGTACATTTCATGATATCATTTTTTAGTTTATCTGCCATGTCCTGACTCATGACTTCAATACGCCTTGTGACAGTCGGACGAGATAACTGAAGTTCTCTAATAGCAGACATGATTTCTGTTTTATTTTTAAAATCTCCAAAAAGTCTCACCCGCTTCAATAAATGCTTCCTTCACAACCGATCCATCTTCGAATGGTTTCTTGTGTTTCGCCAATATATGAGATATTTTAAATGACGCGATCGTAGCAGCTTTTGATTGTTTGGCTGGTCTTGTGAACATGGTTTGTTCTTTTTTCAAACAAGATATCAAATCACGTACTTTTTGTTTCCTTAATTCACTCTGTGACGGAAAATCCTTTTCATAGTTTTTATGATGCCTCTCTAAGTTACCACGCTTAGGTATTGCAACTGGCGCACGACAAATAAGACAAATGCACTTATCCTTCACCATACAAAACAAAAATTCTTCCTCCCAATCGTTATTAAAATGATACGTTTTAGATTTCATCGCTGGACTCATTTTGTACTATTTAATAATAAACTTTGTATCGACATAGTATTGCCTTCAAGTTGCAATTCAGAATGACTCCAATTCCTGCAGGCGCAACATTTATATCGGCGTGAACGAAAGTCTCAAATGTTCCCGTCAAACGCGCCGCCCGAAACTTCTACAAAAGCGGCAAGAATAAAAAACGCGGTTTTTCTTTAACAAGTACCGCGTGTTCTTTTGATAAAGCCGCCTTTTGCCGCTAGCAGAGTGTTATTTTATTACGTAATAAATTTTTGTAGTTTAGTTAAGTACCTACTTATTAAAACATTTTTTCTTCTCGAGATCTACTCAAAAAGCACTCGCGATCGACCGCTTGAGCACCCCTGGTCTAGGAGAACAGCATACACCACACGGCAAAAGGAAAACTATTCCAGCTTCTCCTAAACATCAAAAATCTTCTTCGGTGTTTTCAGCCAACCAAAGGAAAACCGTAGACTCGTCAGTCTTCCCCAATAATAGGTTCAAATTTTTTTATTCTTTCAAAAATTAAATATTTGCTCCAATTTTTAAAACATGTTAAAAAAGTAAAAGCAAGTAAATTTAATATAGATAAGATTAAAAGATGTAGTGGATAAAAAAGGATTTAGGAGCTAAAATAAAAAAAAGCCTGAAACAAAGAAAAATTCACGTTTCAGCATGACCTGCGCAAAATGGCGTCGAGTGAAGAATTTTTACCTGTTGAACTGGCTTTTCTTTTTGCTAGGGTACTGCTTTTACTTCGACATAACCAAGATAAAATTAGATTTTAAATTTGTGAAAACTAATCCGACATTTAAACTCGCGTGAAACCAAATGGCACAATTCACTCACAATTAAACACGGCAGCCAAATTTGCCCTTCTGCAAAGTTTCAAGGAAAGAGACTGAACATTTCCAACCGGCGAAATAAATAACCTTCTAGATTAAAAAAAATTAAGTGACCCATCAACTCTTTCACTCTTTCCACTGCATTTTTCGGTGTCGAAGGCACAAATGTCAACAAAATACCTGTTCAAATCTATTTGAAACAGTGTAGTAGTCAATAAATTTCATTACTATGAAAATTGAAATAAGCATAGTTCAGTGGCGGCTCGTCAGGGTAGGCCTCTGAGGCCGCGCCTCACCCCCAAAATAAAGGAAAAGAGAATTTTTTTTATATAACTTTTTATCAATTACCAATTAGAAATATACTTTTTAACAGTTTTACAACACAATAACATTAAAAAAAAATATATATATAATCCCATAATAAATATATTAGAAAATAAATTCTGACCACATCAAAAAACCGACCGTGCAAACCCATTCCTAAAGAAAGTGCTCTCGAATGAGGCGAAATAATTTTAGCTTGGAAAGTTTCGACTTCTGACCTATTTATCAACGGCCGGTGCCGATGCCGGCGAGTCACCTGATTACGACAGAGCGGGATGGCGATTGCCGATGCATGCGTTTTCTATTGCATTCTTGAGGCGATAAATCTGTAGCTTGGATATGCTTTTATTGGTTATTTAAATCACATGACTAGCGAAATATTCAAACGGCTTCTTTTTACGTGGTGCGTGCGGCTGAGAAAGAAATTGCGATAATCGCTGATTGAGGGCGTTCTGTCTTTTAAGGTGAATAAATACGCGTGAGTAAGTTTTTGTTTTGTTTTGATTTGGTAAGTTGGACCGTTCCATTTTTTGTATTTGCTTTTTGCTTTTGAAATGAATCCTATTCACGACATTATTGCTTCATTAATTGAAACGCCTTTTTTAAGAAGAAGCGAAACTGAAAAGAAACAGATATTAGGTAGCCGTCCGACGCCGAAAATTTTAGCAATATTTAACGATAAGAGGCAAGGTAAAAAATATTCAAGAACTTTTCAAATATCTTGGTACGAAACTTATAGGTGGCTATGCGGAAGTATTTATAAAGAAAGCTTATATTGTTGGCCTTGTATTTTATTAGGTTCCGTCAAAAATAATTGGAGTTCGGGGGCGGATATTCGGATTTAAAAAATTTTTCACGAGCAGTAAAATCGCATGAAAGTTCAAGAGAGCATATTAAAAATTCGGTAGCACTTACAAGACTGGAGCAAAATAGGGCGACTATTGCGGATGCACTACAAGAAAATGCAAGTCTTAATAAAATTGTTTATAATGAAAATGTTCGAAAAAACCGTTTATTATTAAATTATTTAATTGATGTTACTATTACTTTGCAAATATTTGCATGCTTAATAAGAAGAAATGCCGAACTTACTGAACATTGTGCTAAATTTAGTAATATTTTTACGGGATAGTCTAAGACTATACAAAATGAACTAATTGGTTGCATACATGACTATATTCAAGAATATATAAAAAAAGAAATCAATGACACCGATTGTTGTTTTTTTGGCTTAATTGCGGATGATAGTACTGATATAACAGAAAAATCACAGTGTTCGATAACAGTTAGGTATGTGACCAACGGATCTTTAAAAGAAAGATTTTTAGAATTTTTTGACGTTAGCGATGATAGAACAGCAGAGAGCCTTTTTCATTTAATACAAAACAGCTTAGAGCCTTATGACTTTAAAAATAAATTGGTCGCGCAGTGTTACGATGGGGCTAGTGTTATGGCAGGTGAAATAAATGGGCTTCAAACAAAAGTTAGATCTATTGCTCCTTTAGCTATGTTTACTCATTGTTGCGCCCACAGATTAAATCTAGTTTTACAACAGGGAACAAAACTGATTACCCAAAGTCGTATATTTTTTGCCACTTTATTAGGAATACCAAATTATTTCCACCAATCACCAAAACGGTCTTTTGTGCTTAATCAGATAGTAGGTAAAAGAATTCCGCGAGCTGTAGAAACGCGATGGTATACACGGTCTAAAATTTTAAACTTAGTGGCTAATGAATGGGACAATTTAATTATAGTATTTGAAACTATTATTAATGACTTAAGTTCTGGAACAGAATCTATTAATGATGCAAAAGGATTTCTAAAGCATTTTAATGATTTCGAATTTTGCCTTTTAACGCATATTTATAAACAAATTTTTAGTTGCACTGATGTACTGTTTCAAATATTACAGTTAAAGCATTTAGATATAAATTACTGCATTTCGCAAATAAACCTTGCCAAGCAACGAATTATTGAATTTAGAAACGAGGACCATTTCAAAGAACTTTTCAATATTGCTAAAAAAGCCACTATTCTGCCAACTAACACACGTCGAGGGCAATGTTCTAGCGACTTTGATATTTTTACTAAATATAAAATATTATATTTCGAAATAATAGATTGTATAATTCTTCAGTTAGGGACGCGGTTTGAAAATTTAAATAATTTAAATTTCTTTGCTTTAGTCGATTGCACAAAATATTCGGAATATGTTAAATGCTTTCCAGACGACTTATTAAATAATTTATAAAAAAATTATCCAAACATTTTTGACAGATAGATTAAAGAATGAGCTTTCTGTATTGTATAGGGATGAACAATTTTCAAATTTAGATGTCGAAAAAAGTCTAGCTTTGTTATTTAAAGATTTTAAAGCAATTTTTGCGGAAGCATATAAACTTTTCAATTTAGTTTTAACTATTCCCGCAACAAGTGTATCGGCCGAACGAAATTTTTCATGTCTTAAACGGATCAAAACCTACCTAAGAAACACAATGACACAAGAACGGCTTTCGGGTTTAGCAATTATGTCAATAGAGCAGGAATTACTGTCAGAACTTAGTGAAGACCAAAACTTTTACGACCAAATTATAGATAAATTTGCAACCTTAAAAGACAGACGTATAGATTTAATGTACAAAAAGTAGTTTTTTTATCTTATTTCATACAACTATTTATTTTAAGTTTTAATAAACTAAATTATGTTTTTATTATCGCAATCACCGCTATATTTTAGTGATAGGTGTACATATTTTACTTGTTTTGTTTACTTTTTATTTACTTTTTTTAGAGTTTATTTTTTTAGTTTTTAATAGTTTAGTAGGGCTATTGACGATGACCTCCATTAAAAAAAAAGTCAACGCGTCGCAGAATAATACCTCATGGGTGACGTGGAAATTTATTCACATTTAAACAAAATTAACCTCATGTAGCCTCACCCTTCAATATACTCACGAGCCGCCACTGGCATAGTTAAGCCTCAGGTGAACTAAGGTATATGTAGATAAATTGATTTTTATTTAAGTTAAAATATTGAAATTTACAAATACGTTGTAACAACATGAGAAGGTAGTTACACCCTAAGTTTAATATATGGTGTGGTGTGTCAAAAACAAAAAATTATGAACTATTTTTCTTCCAAGAGAAAACTGTTTCTAATAAAATTAAAGTAGATTAGTTGTTGTTGTTGTTGTTGTTGTTTCTATTGTTTGTTCTGAAAAATTATAACCAATTATATGGTTTTAGAAAGGGGAGGGGGTCAGGCTTCTAAATGGGTGTTAGATATACAATGTGTTTTATTTGAAATAATCCCTTAATCCGCAATGAAAAAACTTTTTTTTTGCTATTTTCAAAAAATTATTGAGACTTGGCAACAACGGAAGCAAAAACTTGAAGCAACTCAGTGAGAACCGCATTCTGATATCTTTAATATAATGTGATACTTTATAGATAGACACCCGTATTTTTATTTTTTATTTATATATATGTCAAATAAATCATTACAAACTACTATTTTAAATTCATAAACTTAAATAAACATGGTGATTGGATTTGTCGAGTCACATTGTAGATACTACAAGCTATCAAACCTATATAATCCAAAGCATATTAATCTATCAGAATATCGTAATCTTGCAGCAGGCAGGTAGCTAGAAATTCAGATTTGGTTTAAAATGTGTTTTATACATTTGTGAATGTCACAAAATATATAAATAAAACGTTGTCACCTATTTATCTTGTTGGACCACTGTGCATTAAGAAGCGGTCAACTGATGGACACCTGCTCGACATCGTATCGCCCAGCAGATGATGGTATTCATAGGTTTAATTTTATAGTAAGAGAGTACTCAACTGATCATTATCATTACCATTGCTTTCTGGTGTATAAGCAAAAATGTACACAACATGTTCTGGGCTCTAATTATTTTATAAACGATCTACTACAGGGTTCTGCAGAAATATGATACATTTCTGGGTTTCTGTTCATGAAAAAAATTCCGTGGAAATTCTGTAAATATTTATGTGGGCTTGCTTAAACATATTGTTTGAAGCCAAAATAAGAATCCAAATATTGTTGGAATGCCTGAAACATTTCGTCCTTTCAAAAACATTTAAAAATTAGGCCATTCACTGAGTCTAAACGATTCCAGTAATATTAACAAACATTTATTGTTTATAAAGTACTAATATTCAGAAATGTGCTGACTATACTAGATTTAGAAAGTGAAAAGCCTAGATATTTTCAGGTTCATACCTGCAGTCCCTGCAGGCGGAGGTGGCACCACCCCTAAAATCCTAAATGGAATGAGAGGTCGAGTAATACCTCATTTTAAAGATCTTTCGATTCCCTTCAAAATGATTAAAAAATCATGTACTTTACCTGTACCTACTAAGGTTTAGACATTTATTGATTTAAAATTTAAAGTAGACTATATATATATATATATATATATATATATATATATATATATATATATATATATATATATATATATATATGTTGATTTTTACTCCTTCACGGATGGAAAAATACAATGTGTTTTCATTCCGGGTGTACATCCGTTCACTACTGTCGTTCTGAAAAGAACAGTTTTGCTGACGTTTCGCCAAAATCACATTTGGCATTTTCGAAGCTTTCTTTCTCGCGTCCGAATAGAGACTGAAGTGTTGGTGACTGCGACGCTTCCTTTTATACCCCCACTCGGGGCCGAAGGTTATATCTGCGCAGGCGTTGGTCGTTATTTATGTTTTCCGGATAGTGCTGTTGTTGGTGCGCTAATTGCGCTTGAGTTTTTCCGATTTTAGATTTGTCGATTATTGTCTTCCATACTGTTGGTAGTTTTAATGATTCGTCCCGTTTATTCAAATCACCTTGTTTTTCAATTTCTATGGCTTCTCGGATTATTCTGGTCTTATAATGTTCTATATTGGCAATCTCCCTACACCCATCGAAATTTATTTTATGTCCGGTTTCCTGATGATGTAGGAATAAAGCTTAGGTTGTTTGTCTATTTCTGATGCTGAGTTTATGCTCTTCCATTCTTGCTGATATTCGCCTGTTAGTTTGCCCTACGTACAACTTTTCACAGTCCTGGCACGGAATACTGTACACTCCGTGGGGACCCGACAACGTATCTAGAAAAAACAACTAAAAATAAAATAAAAAGTTCACCAATAAACCCCGAAATTCAACAAAAAATCATACCAAGGGAAAAGTCGAGCAGATGTCCTAAACTCTATGGTTTACCAAAAATACACAAACCAGGGGCGCCTATCAGACCTATTGTTAGTGCTGTTAATTCGCCGCCACAAAAACTGAAGAAATACCTTTCTGAAATTATGCAACCAACTGTAGAAAAAGCTGATTAATTCGTTAAAAACTCGGAGCATTTCACTCGAATTATACGAGATATCGTCCTTGAAAAAAACGATATCATAGGAAGCCTAGATGTCAAATCGTTATATCCCAGTATTCCCATCGACGAAGCATTGGACAAGTTGCTATGAACGAGGATTTCCAGGCACATATAATAGAACTCTCGGAGCATTGCCTCAAAAATACTTATTTTTCTTTCAACGGGCAAATGTATAAACAAACGGATGGTGCTCCAATGGGGTCCTCGCTATCACCAGTAGTCGCGAATTTATTTATGATATACTTCGAGAAAGAAGCTCTTGAGAAAGCAAGTTTAAAACCCAAATTATGGATTCGTTATGTGGATGACATATTTATTATATGGCAACATGGTCATACAGAGCTCGAAAAATTTCTGACTCACGTAAATTCAATCCACCCCAGAATACAATTTACTGTTAGAGGAAAACAACAAACTACCATTTTTATATGTTTTGGTTACAAAACTGCATAACGGACATTTCGAATACACCGTGTATAGAATACCAACACATACAGACAGATATTTAAATGCAAAATCACATCATCACCCAGCACAAATTCAAGCTGTGGCAAATACTCTAATATCTAGATCCGTGCGACTAACTGAAACACAGACGAGACAAAACGAACTTAAGGTAATATCTAGAGCTTTAAAGAAAAATGGCTACACAAATCGCACCATAGAGAAAGCTATTAATGCACAGGTTTCCCGAACAACGAACAACAAAAAATATGAACCGGGAAACAACGAGTAGTCTTACCATATGTAAAAGGCACAACAGAGAGAATCGGAAGAAGTCTGAGGAAACACAACATACAAGCAATACACAAGCCACAAACAACTATAGGTAAGCTACTCGGAAACCCAAAAGATAAAATCAAATTGGAAAACCACGGAGTGTACAGTATTCCGTGCCAGGACTGTGAAAAGTTGTACGTAGGGCAAACTAACAGGCGAATATCAGCAAGAGTGGAAGAGCATAAACTCAGCATCAGAAATAGGCAAACAACCTCAGCTTTATTCCTACATCATCAGGAAACCGGCCATAAAATAAATTTCGATGGGTGTAGGGAGATTGCCAATATAGAACATTATATATATATTTAAAAAAAATATAAGGTATTCAAGTGACAAACTTTTTTCTGAAAACAGTATATTGGACATTCGACAACTTTTCTGTCAACGAGTTTTACATTATATTTACAATAATAAAATTAAACTGAATCCCATCGAACACAGTTATAACACGAGAATAAAGAAAAATTTATCTGAAGTGCCGGCACGTTTGAAAACCATTGGCCAACGTTCAGTCGAGTTTTTGGCACCAAAGATATATAATTTACTACCAAGTAACTTAAAAACTATTCAAACTTTTACGCTGTTTAAAAATAAAATAAAAAAATGGATTAATAACACTGACAGACAAATATTCAATGATTTGATAGATTTGAAATTTTTATAAAATCAAAATTTACCAGAATATGACAGATTACCCAATTGCGAGAATTTACATGATTATGACTACTTACCCAACGGATGAAACCATTTATTTTTTTTTTCTATATTGAAACGGTTTACCTGACTGTATATGCTGTGAATTAAATTCTTTTGAGCCTGTATATATTTTGTTGATGATTTATGTATGATTTTACGTCTATTTTATTTGTATATCTGAAGGCTGTAAGATAGTGTAGATTTATAAAATAGTTATTTAATATCACGCACGAGCATTTATTTGCTTCAGTGATTATCATGTTTATTTTCATTATTGTTTAATTTGATCAAAACTGTATTTTTGCATTTTTTTTTGGGAAATAAACATTATTATTATTATTATTATTATTATAAGATCAGAATAATCCGAGAAGCCATAGAAATTGAAAAACAAGGTGATTTGAATAAAAGGGACGAATCATTAAAACTACCAACAGTATGGAAGACAATAATCGACAAATCTAAAATCGCAAAACCTCAAGCGCAATTATATATATATATATATATATATATATATATATATATATCAGCAAAACTGTTCTTTTCAGAACGACAGTAGTGAACGGATGTACACCCGGAATGAAAACACATTATATATATATATATATATATATATATATATATATATATATATATAGAGCCACAAGTACCCGGAGATCCGAACGGAAAAGAATTTTACATAACGTTGTTTGATTGAGTAAAATTATGAAATTAAATGAAAGGAAGGAGAAGAAATACCGATTGATATATACAGGGTTGGAAACGTCATTAAAGACGTCACCAATTCTTGAAACGTATATTGGGGTGGTACCTCCTCGGGCGAGGGCTACTATGTTCTTTTTTAACCAAATGACAAAAAGTGAGATAAAATAAAGTATAGAAGAAAAATGAACTAAAAAAACAAGAAAAAATGAATAAATAAAATTATCATTTCTAGGCCACTCAATTAAGACCAAGCATCTATTATGGCTTATAATGGGTTTCTAAAACTTTGCATGTATAAATATGTTTTAGTTATATTAATAAAAAATTGCTATAAACGATAAAAATAAATTGTAAATATAAATCTCACTTAAAAAGGCTTATTTTCACATATGGAAAATTGTCTCCAAAACACCAGAAAACATATACTCCAAAAAAGCGATCTTTCCTTCAATATAAAGTTAGTTGATACAATAACCGAGCCCCCATCTTCGAATTCAATTAATAATTCAAACAACACATGTTGTTGTTCTGAAGAGGAGGGGAGGGGCGTGCGGTTGTCTCCATTTCGGATTCCTGAATATTTTATGTCGATCTGTTCTCGGGGGAGCTTATTAGGGGTGCGTGGGGTGACGCTCCCCCTAATGATTTCTGCTTATCTTGTGTGCAAACAAATATCTTATTACGCGGAGGGAAAAAAAGAGGATATGGCCGTCGTTTTCCCAAACTTTTCTTTAATCGATTTTATGCGATGCCATCCGCCCCAGTTGATATCCATTTTCTCTTGTAAAATGAGCCTTTAGGTTTTAGTGTGATCTTCAGAGAGATGTTCGTCTTGGAAATAGGGCATTATCATTTTTCAATTATATTATTAGAGAATATTTTATGTCAACCGAAGATATTTATTGGCATAGTTAGAATAGGGACATGACTATTTTTTAAATGAAATTTGAATGAAGAGCTAGCCATTAATTAGTATGAAAAAATGTCTAAAACTTTTTTTTTTAATTATTTTAAAATTTTTGGCTTTTTGTGGCATTAAAACGCCCTTATTGTCACAAGTCTATAAACGAAATACATATGTGACCCTAATTTCAAAATATGCAATTAAACAACGCAGAATAAAACTTACTTGCGGTTCAAATTGTTTTTCCTACAGTAAACGCACAAAAAATTACGATATTAAGCGAAAAATACTGGTTTATTTGTATCTATTTGTTTGCGCTATGAGATTTGTGCTATAGTGATATTCCTATCTAGGTAGCTGCAACAATTTATAGCGAAATGATAAAATATTATTTGTATCAATATCAATGCATACGAGAAACAGGAAACAATTCCAGCGAACTAGTTTTCCTAATTTTTTCTTTTTTCGGTCATGAAAGACATTAGTGTACCGTATGACTTGTAAAAGACTTGCCGCTGCCGTCCATGTGGTTTTCGTCAGTACGTAAGCGGTGTAAAATTAAAATAAGTGTTTTTAGTTAATTTGTTATAATTTTTTTATTCAAAAGCACTGGTTTTCTAATTAAAAATAAATAAATAAAACGACGACAAACATCTAATATCTAATACAATGTCTTAATTAACTGAACTGTTGTTCAAAAAGGCTATTTGTGCAGCATTCAGAGAGTTTTTTCAAAAAAATTTGGAAGGTAATTATTCACCTTTTTTAAACCATCGCCTTTTTGGATTCAATAAACAAAAAACGCTTGTTTAAAATTTCCACTTAATTTATTTTACAAAAATAAAAAACATGACAATTGTTTCGCCAACACTGTGGCTTCATCAGATGTTTGATCGTAAATGACAATGCAACACAAACAATATTATTTAAGTACCTGAACCTATTTTTACAATCACGGTTATTATACATACAGGTGGAGTGTTCTCGAATTTTAGTTATTGCTTAATAAAGATTTAACAATGGGGAACTATTTAGGTCCAATCGATCATTTAATAATATGTTGCTATCTTTATGTTTGTTTATTTCCATACTTTCTAGTAAATTAAGTTTTTTACTTTTTTGTTCTACCTGTAACATTTCAAATTTCTCATTAAAAGTGTAGTTTTTGATTTATGTTCATTAATTCTTTTTTTAAATGTTTTTCCTGTTTGTCCTATATAGATTTTTGAACAAGTTCCACAGTTTAACTTGTATACCCTCGATTTGTTCTCTTTTTTGGTCTTTGTCTTATTGTTTTTAATATGTCTAGCATGGGTGTTGTTAGTCTTAAAAGCAACCGTCGCACATTTATTTTTAAAAAGCTAAGTAACCTTTGAAGTTATTAGAAGCCACACAAAAATATTAATTTTATTGTTGAATTAGAAAATAATAAAGCAATTAATTTCTTAGACCTAACAATTACTATCAAAAACAATAAACACGATTTTCAAATTTTTCATAAGCCATCTCATACAGATATTACAACACACAATACATCCAATCATCCTTTCGCACAAAAAATATCAGCATATAATAGTTTTGTCTATAGATTGTTTAACACACCTCTAGGCAATGAAAGTTTTACTAAAGATTTAAATATAATGAAATAAATAGCAATTAATAATGGTTTTAATGAAAATCTCATAAATAAAATAGTAAAAGATAAGCAATATTAAAAAGCATTCAAGCTAGTTTATCCTACTAATAACTCCAAAGAAAATAATAAATTTCAGACTTTCACCTCTACAGGAAAAATAACCTCAAAGGTTACTTAGCTTTTTAAAAATAAAGGTGCCACGGTTGCTTTTAAGACTAACAACACCCTTGGTAGATATATTAAAAACAATAAGACAAAGACCAAAAAAAGAGAACAAATCGGGGGTTTACAAGGTAAATTGTGGAACTTGTTCAAAATTTCATATAGGACAAACAGGAAGAACATTTAAAAAAAGAATTAGTGAACATAAATCCAGTTACAGAAATCATAAAGGTTATTTTTAATTACTCTAAACATCTAATTCAGGAAAATCATACTTTTAATAAAAAATTTCAAATTTTACATGTAGAACAAAAAAATAAAAAACTTAATTTACTAGAAAGTATGGAAATAAACAAACATAAAGATAACAACATATTATTAAACGATCATTTAAGCAATAACTAAAATTCGAGAACACTCCACCTGTATGTATAATAACCGTAATTGTAAAAATAGGTTCAGGTACTTAAATAATATTGTTTGTCATTTGAGATCAAACACCTGACGAAGCCACAGTGTTGGCGAAACAATTGCCACGTTTTTTATTTCTTTGTAAAATAAATTAAGTGGAAATTTTAAACAAGCGTTTTTTGTTTATTGGGTTAAAATTGATTTCCAACAAGTAACGACTAGTTCAGTTCAACAGCCGTTTTTGATGTTTTTTTTTTGTATATAAGTGGATTTTGATCCTCAAAGTTTATAGTCCTCTAGTTTTCTAATCCCAATTTTACCCTTGTTGTTTTTTATAAAAAATTGTTGTGTATAAAACTATTAACAAACAAAACACTCTTAACAAATCATGGTTTTCGTTTCGCCTTCGAGTACATGAGGCATATTCAGGGATATTTACCCCATGAGGTCTGAACACTGAATGAGCCCGATTTTTTTTTTGTCGATGGGGAATGCTTTTACGCACGACTCCATCCCGTTGGGATGGAGACAGCGTGGGACTCGCATTACTGCCAGGTTGTTACACTTGACAGATTGCCATACCCACTAAACCCCACCGGGCCCCCATCAGATGGACCGTCATTGGGCAAGCCCAAGAGTCCTTCGATGGGGTTGATGCCGTCCTTCCGCGGATGACCCTCTAAAAGACATGGTCCTCTGGGGGGGTGAGTTGCCTGTTTGGCATGGTGTTTTGTGCCGCCTCTCGTTACTGGTATATCTGAAAAGGAAAATATCATTAGTAATGTAGTCATCTTACCTGTTGAAGTTACTCTTGTTGATCCGTCCTCCCGTCTGTCCGGTTGCCACTGTCAGCGTCCCACTGGTCCTTGGCCCAGTTTGCCGATGTCAGGTTCCTCCGTCCATCCGTGTGTTGGTCTTCTTGGTGTGTCCTCTTCTGGGCCCTCAGTGTCACTGCTGTTCCGTGTCCTTGCAGTGAGGAGCTGAGGAGGGGTGTTCTTTTACCTCAGGTTCAACTGCAGCTCACGCCGGAGAGCCAGTTGAGGTACCTGGTATCCTCTTCTTTTACCTCAGGTTCAGCTGCAGCTCACGCCGGAGCCAGCTGAAGTACCTGGGAGTCCTCTTCCTGGAGATTTTTGTTGGCCACATGAGTTGCTTAAGAATTTTTGCAAGTAAGATCTAGCTTCTGAGGAGCACGGAAGCTCAGAAGTTTTGATTTAATTGCATCCATCCTCAAGGACTTTTAATGCAGAAGTCCGTGTCTTGGTCTTCTGTGTTTTGTCCTATTGTTGTGGTTTGGAGCTAGTGGATCGTAGTTCACCAGGTCTCGTAGATTTTCATTATGATGGTTTTCGGCTACTCTGAAGGCTCGGGTAGCCTTTTGTAGCATAAAGTCTTCAATTTGTGTCCATTGAAGATCTCTCTGCAAGTCCTCATTCCTGATGAACCACGGGGTATCTGCCGCCATCCTTATCAGTTTTTTTTCTGTCCTCTTGATTTTTAGAAGGTTTGTTTTTGACGCATAGCCGTAAGCTGTGGGGCCGTACGTTAGTTGGCTCCTTGCTACTGTTTTGATGAGTAGCAGCTTTGCCCTGATTGCCATTTCGCTCTTTCGGCAGAGCAATGGATAAAGTTTATTCAGTCCCTGTCTGGCTTTGGTCCTCGCTGCGTTGATGTGTTCGGTCCAAGTCAGTCGTTTGTCCATGGTCATATCTAGGTACTTGACCTCGTTGGATCATGGAATCTCCACTTCTCCAACTCGGATTCTGGCTCTGGCAGTCAGCCTCCTTCGTTGGAAAAGTATAACTTGCATTTTCTGGGGGTTGATCTTGACTTTCCACTTAATGCACCAGTCATTAAGGTCATTTATGTCCTCTTGCAGTCGTCTTCCCAAGATACGGGTGCTTCTGCTTTTGTGTAGGATGGCGGTGTCATCTGCGTAGAGTGCTGTTATGCCCTCGTCTCCTATCGGGACATCATGGGAGAAGATGGAGTATAGCAAGGGTCCTAGTACCGACCCTTGTGGAACTCCTGCTACGAGTCCTCTTTGTTCAGAGTGGGTATCATTCACTTTGACGGAGAATGTCCTGTTTGTTAGGTAGGCGCCAGTGCCACATTCTGTCGAAGGCCCTCTCGATGTCTAGGAAGACTGCTCCTGTGGCTTCTCTGTTGTTGAATCCTTTTGTGATGTATTCAGTAGCTCTTAGGACTTGTTGTTCAGATGAGTGCCCTGCCCTGAAGCCGAATTGCTCATCAGGAATGGCGTCTAGCTCTTGTGTCTCATCTTTAAGTTTTCTAGCTATGGCTTGCTCAGCTACTTTGCCTAGTGCAGGGAGTAGACTTATGGGCCTGTAGTTTTGAGGTAGGGTGCGGTCCTTGCCTGGTTTTTCCAGAACTATGACCTCCGCCTTTTTCCACGCGCTGGGGAAGTGGCATGTCCTCAATATGGTGTTGATGATGCTGGCCATCGCACTATAACCTTTTCTTGGAAGGTACTTCAGCATCTTATTGGTAATGCCGTCGGCTCCAGGGGCTTTTTTCACCTTTAGCCTTTTTATTATGTCTCTGACTTCTCCAGGGGAGACAGGAGTTGGGTTGTGTTGAGGTAGAACCTGTGCGTCCAGATCCCTTACAATCTCGTTGACTTCTTCTATATGTTCGTCGTCTTCGTTGGGGTGATGGTTTAACTGACCTTGCTGAACAATGGCGTCGGCAAGGATCTCAGCTTTGTCTTGATCTGTGTAGACAGGGCCGTTTACACTTTGAAGAGGCGGTAAGGGTCGTTTGTCAGACCTTAGGGCAAGCTGCATTTGCCATGCAGTCTGGTGAGTTGTATTCAGGGATTTCACTCCACTTGTTATCCCGGTATTCCTTGAGGCTGTCCCTCAGGAATTGGGAGTGGCGATTTAGTACAATCCTGTCTTCTTCCTCTCGGGTCCTGGCGTAGACCCTTCGGAGTCGTTTATTTGTCCGGACCTCAGCTTTTAGAGGTTCCGGGAGGTCCTCTGTATACCGGTGCCTGCTTATGTCTTCCACTACTGTGTTTTCATGGACGGCAGTCAGGATGACTGTCTCTAGACGTCCTACGGCCTCCTCTAGTCCCTGAGGAGCGCGGATCTCAGGGATTTCAATTAAGGTTTTCAGACGCCTTTGATAGGCCTTCCAGTCGGTTTTCTTCTTGATGCGGTGGTTTACTCTGTTTAGGTTCACACCCAGTTGTAGGAGTACTGGGTTGTGATCTGAGGTTCCTTCCTCCAGAGTGTTTATGTCCAGCTCCTCCCTGATGTTTTTTAGGAGTGCAATGCCTAGGACTGTAAGTCTCCCATGTCCACGGGGGAGATGGGTAGGTTGCTCGGGTCCTATTATGGCGAGCCTGTGGTCTTCGCAGAGTCTGGATAGTTTGCGACCATCGTTATTCGTGTAGGAGCAATGCCATTCTTCTGACTTGCAGTTGAAGTCTCCTATAATGATTTTTGGGGAGTGTCCTCTGGCTAGATGTTCGATGTCTTCTCCTAGTAGTTCTTGTCTGGAAGCACGATATGCGGAAGTAATCTTGACATTACTTCGCCGTGTTTGGACTTCAATGGAAATGGCATCTAGTTCCACATCCTCAACCCCCAGGAAGGAATGTGGGACGCCTCTCCGGACTAGTAGAGCTACTCCTCCCGCAGCTGGGTTGCCAGGGGGGTCATATCTGTACATATGATACCCCGGGAAGGAAATTCTAGTCTCAGGTCTGAGTTTTGTCTCTTGGATTGCTACAATATCTGGGTGGTATTCCTCCAGAAGCTCTATGACATCTGTTTTCCTGGCCCTTATTCCAGAGGTACTCCAGGAAATTAATTTTAACTCCTCGTTTTGTTGTTGTACTGGCATTTTTATTTTAGTCTGAGAAGCTGTTCCTCCACAGCTTTTGTAAGTGTTGGGATTATATTTTCAACAATTGAGGGCATCATTCCTGTAACTGCCTGTAGGATGGCAGCTTGTAAATCCAAGGGGGAACTGGAAGTTTCGCCCTTAGATGTACTTGGTTTTGCCTGCGTTGGGGCCTTGTCCTTAGTTGTTTTGTTTTCTTCTTTGGCTGGTTTTGGCCCTGGTTTGAAGTTTGCCCATGGGGCGACAGGTGTCTTTTTGGGATTGGGGAACCTGGGGCAGCCCCTGTAACTGGCAGGGTGCCCACTTTGGCCGCAATTTGCACAGGTGGCATTTTTAGTGCCGTCTTCACTAGTTGGCAGGTTGCAGGCACTGGCCCTGTGTTGACCCGCGCATTTTACACATCTGTCCGGATGCGTACATAAGGACTGTGTGTGCCCAAATTGTTGACATTTGTAGCACTGTTTGACCGTCTGGTCTTTTTTCTTTGGCTCCATTTTGACCTGTCTGTCGAGGAGTACTTTGATCCCCATTATCCTCTTGTCTGCTGACTTGATAAGAAACAGAGGCATTGGCTTCTTTGTGACCCTGGAGGTCATACGGGTTATTTCAATTTCCTTGAATCCGATTTCGCTGAGTTCTTCAACGATCTCTTCTATCGGGGTGTCCATATGTAGTCCTCGGATTACAGCATGGACTTTTTTGTCTTCAGGTAGCTGATACGTGTGGTATGGTTTGTTTGTTTCCTTTAGATGTTTGGTTAAGGCCCGGTGATCTTTGGCCGTTTCAGGGTAAATCTGCAGTCTGCTCCCTGCAACTTTTGCCTTTGAGAAGGCAATGTTTGCGCTCTTGATATTCTTGCGCACAACTGTCCAGTCTCCCCCATCGTCTATTACTATAGGCGGGATTTTAGTTTTCACCGGAGAAGTCTTGGCGTTCTCTACTTCTTCCGGTTTCGTTTCCTCAGCTTTTTCTTCCTCCATCTGTATGGCGTCCTCTGAGGGTGGAGATTTCGCCCTTTTCCTCTTAGTTTTTTGCTGTACAGCGGGTGCGTCGGTGTTCACTTCTTGAGCCCGCTTTGTATCAGCACTGGTTTGGTTAATAAAAAGGGTTTCTAGACGGACCAGCCTGGCCGTCATCTCCTTATTTTCCTTCTCTAAGGCCTGGTACCTTAGTAGGAGGCGGGTGTTTTCTTCTTTGAGTTTGGCTATCCTTTCGGACTTTGTTTTCACTGCTCCACTAGAGCTGGCACTTCTAGTGGAAACACACACTTCTGGCTTCATTTTGTTGTATTGCACTTGAACAGCACGACTTCTCAGAATATTTATTCCTGTAGGAATAAATCACACTTAGCACTTTTCCAAGATTGGAAAAAAGTCACTTCTCGTAAACTTTCAGTACGGAGCTGGGTGAACCGAATCAATCCGCACTGACTGAATGCTCAAAGTAAACTGATCTGAGCCCGAAGAGATTCAGGCTGGCTTTTATACCCGACTTGTGGTCGCCGAACCGTGACCCTGTGTTAAGATCGGTTTTCACGTGTGATGTAAACCGTAATCCGTATCTCTATTGAAACTTTTTGTGTGTTTAAAATTTTCAATAGATTTTCTAATTTGTCCCTTATAAAATCCTGGAAGTGATGCTAGAACCTTGCTTTCTTTTACATTTATAATATGGCCAGCAGATTGCACAATTTATTTCTTTTTACTACAACTTTCATGTTCATTAAATCTAGTATATTAAGTGTCGTATTTTTCCACATATACTTCTCCACAGGAGCAAGGAATTTTATATACTCCTTCTGTTTGGAAAGGTACAATATCTTTCGGGAGTCGCAAGCATTGTCCAATCTTTTTATGTTTATTTAAGATTGTACATATGTTAGAACGCCGAAGTAATAACAGCACTACCTAACGGTGGCTCCTTATCGTTTTACTTAGGGGGAGTTGAATTACTATATCTATAAATTGAAAGGGTAATATATCTCTTCTTGATTTACTTGCCTTATTTCGGGAACACTTAACAACTATACTTTTTGGGCTAGTAATCTTTACTTCATGTTGGGTCTTGACATCATGAAAAAACCATCAAGCTACAACTTTAAAGAAGAAACATATTAATTGATACAAATTACGGTAGCTGATGGTACTGTAACAAAAATTAATTATGGATATTTTGTTTCATACATAAGGTGGATTGCTACCACCAGCAGCGCGGAGGGACCGATGCCAAATGTAAGGCTTCCTGGTGCTAACTTGGTATCAATCCGCCTAGTAAATTCACGTTCTGGCTGGTATCGATCTACCTATGTATATAACAAAAGTGTTCGTAAACAATTTTCATCAATTAATGTTTTTTTTCAAGTTGTTTTAACATGAAAGAAAAGTCCAAAAAATATCAAGGATGGCTGTTTTTTGAGTTTCCTCCAAATTTTCAGATAAAATAGATAAAAAAAAACAAATACAGAGTTTATTTTAAGTTTTTTATATATATTTGTAGTATTTTTGTACAGAACCAGCGAATTTTCGTACAAAAGAAGAGGGAAAAATTAATTAAAACATAATCGAATTCATGATTAGACTCCAAAATCCACCTATATCCAGAAAATCGTTACAATTACCTAAAATTGTAAATTTTAAAATACCTAACGTTAAAGTAGCACTTGAGTGTTGAACCTCTGTTGTAAAAGACTTTTTTTGCTCTAAGCTAATTGCACTTTTACCTGTTAAAATTCTATATGTTATGCAAAAAGTTATAATTGAATAGCTATTGCTGGTTGTGAATGAATTCTTTTCAAGGTAAATTCCCGGTTAAGATCAATTTAAATATATAAGAAATTTTGGTTAAACTAAAATCGTGTAGTCCATGAAAAACATGAAAATGACAGTAACTGTGACAGTTATTGAAACTGAACTTATGTGAAAAACCTTTACTGTCCTTTTCGAGGGAAGTAAAAAGAAACAAAAGTGCCAGTTAATTTTTTCCATAAAGTAGGAAAAAATAAAAACACAATTTAAAAACCTTAAAAAAAAACATAAAAATACACAAATAATTATTCTTTTTTTAGTTCCCTCAAATTTGCACAAAAATCAAATATTATGTAGGAATCAACTGGTAAAATTTTGGTACAAATCCAAAATGATAGAACAAAATGGCGGCTTAATAAAATATTTAAAAACTCAGCCTGAAAAAATGATTAGTGAACTGATTTGAAACTGTGTGCTGTAACTAATTGTAGTATAGAGATGAATTTGTAAAAGTTTTGTGCTAATTCAAGATGGCGGAACAAAATGTCGTCCAAATAAAATTTTTGAAATCTGAAAAACTCACCTTCTCAGCTTTTACATATTTTCGCGTCTTGAAAATCCTAGATGTGTTTTATCAAGTCCGTCGGTATGTCTGTCGGTTTGTTTGTCTGTCATTTCGCTGCATAGGTTAAGAACTACTTATCAGATTGACTTCAAATTTTAGTCGAAAATTAAGGCTTATATTGGTATGATCTGGTAATATTTTGGAAACAATCCAATATGCCGGAACAAGATGGCGGCCTAGTCAAACGTGTTTCTTAAGTAATTGTAGTATAGAGATGAACTAGTAAAACTGTGGTACTAATTTAAGATGGCGGCCAAATAAAACGTTTGTAATCTAAAAGAATCACCCTCTCAGATTTTACATAATATCTTCGCGATTTTGCCTCCCTAGATGCCAAAAAAATATATTTTATCGTTTTCGTCGACCCATCTGTCGGTTTATCTGTCTGGGGATGACCTCGAAATATTTTGGTAAAAATCCAATATGCCGGAAGAAGATGGCGGCTTAGTGGAAAGTTAAAAAAATCATTACTAAACAAACTAATTATCCAATATATTTCAAATTTTGCACAAAATCAAGTATTATGTAGGAATCATCTAGTAAAACCTAATATGGCGAAACAAAATGGCGGCTTAACATAAAATATTTAGAAATTCAGTCTGAGAAAACTACTTAATGGACTGATTTCAAATTGTTTGCCATAACTAATTGTGGCATAGAGATGAACTAGTAAAACTATGGTACTAATTCAAGATGGCGGAACAAAATGGCGGACCAATAAATTGTTTGTAATCTGAAAAACCTACCTTCGCAGGTTTTACATATCTTAACGTTTTAGCGCCCCTAGATGTCAAAAAAATATGTTTTGTCAATTCTATTGTACCATAGCTTAAAAATTATGGGAATTAATTAATTAATTTAATCATTGGCAACGCTGATACCAGACATCCCGCGTAAATTCGTTTTGCTTTTTGAAGTTAAGTATAAAGGCAAATATTTTAATTTTTTTACTTGTGTTTATGAATGTTTATTGTTTTTAAATTATTTTGTACAGTTTAATATGTTTATTAGTTAGCTCCTTTTACGAACTATTGTTTGTTTTAAACATTTTTAAAATACATTTATAAATCCCTGGACATTTTAAATTAGTAGAAAGCTGTTTTATTTTTTTTTATATTTAGAAGGTCAATATGTGTCCTTGTTTTTGTTTACCTCTTCAATATTTTTAGTTTTATGCACACTATGTATGTAGCAAGTATTATTTGCGAATAAATATAATAAGCAAGAAAATTGTAATTTTAAGAAGATGAGTAGATGAGCTTAAATACTCAGGTGATCCAATCTTCTTAAGTTTATTTGTTCCAACTTCCACCAACAGCTCGCTTACAATAGAATGACTTTTACTGACAAATTTTATTAAACGCTACTGTCACTAGCGACTGCTAAAAATTACTAGTAAAAATCGACAAATTTCTTTAAAATACAACATTCACTGGTCCAATGCGTAATTGTTAGCATTTCCTAGTGATTGTTAACATCCACTGGATTTCCGACTTTCACTCTAACATATACAGGGTATTTCCTAAACATTGGTAAAAAATTCGTAGGGTGATTCCTGAGGTATTTTTATGAGAAAAAGTTATTATAAACATTTGTCAAAAATGCTTCCTAAGGGAGCTACGCCCCTTCAAATGGGGCACCCTGAAGACGGTTTTTCCTCCATATTTCCGAAACCGTTCATACAAAAATCATGAAAGTTGGTACATCGTACAAACTTTGAATGCTGAATCAGAATCTGAGCTCAGAGTATCAAAATTTTAATCAGGGGTGTACCATACCGGGGGGGTTGGGGGTAAAAACAACCCTATTTTTTTATGACATGCTTACTTTATATTCTGATATCATGATATGATACCTGGAGGTTTTTTACGTAAAAAAGGTACTTTCAGTTCATATCAATAGGGATAGTAGTTTTCGAGAAAATCACAATTTTCTACAGTAATGCATCGGCACCCTAAAGACGGGTTTTCCTCAAAAAAATTGAAACCGCTCACCGTGAAATATTGAAATTTGGGATACTGCATAAACTTTTCACGCCAAATTAGATTCTGAGCTCTAAAACTTTGATAATTTTATCAGAGGCTTATCATATTGAATTGGTTAGGGTTAAAAACAACCCAATTTTCTGATAGTAATTTATTTTTGACATTTTGATTTTAGAATTAGATCTTTGAATATTTTTTACATAAAAAAGATACTACTTCTGGTTCACATTGATTAGGCTATTAGTTTTTGAGAAAATTGCAATTTATTCCGTCGACGCCGTTATTTACCCCTTTAAGAATACATAGGTAAGCAGTAAGTATTTTGTCGTTTGATATTTTTTTGGAGAGTCCTTAGTGTCGAAAACAGAGGGTGATAGAAATGCTTTTCGAAAAACAAGAATAATACAAACTATTTTATTATCGAAATATTCATTAATTTAATTTTCGTATTACTTCACAAAAATTGTTGAAAATGACCATCATCTGCTAGGATACAGGAATCTAGTCTTCGCCTCATTGACTGACGTTTCAAACATGGCAGGGGTATTCCTTATCGCATTGCAACCTGCAATTATACGATTTCTTAAATCGTCCACATTTTCCACTGGTGTGACATAAACTAATGACTTTAGATGACCCCATAGAAAATAATCTAAATGGTTTAAGTCCGAAGACCGAGCAGGCCATAAGTGAGGTCGACCCCGACCAATCCAGCGGTCTCCATATGTTGCTGTTAACCACTCACGAGCTGCCAACCACATTGCATCTCGCGTTGCCAATGGTACATCCTCAAGAAAGTTAGGTAGGGTTTCTTCCAACAAGGTTTCGATAAACCTCGCCGGTGAGTCTTTCTGGTAGGAGTACTGGTCCAATCAGCCAGTCACCAATAATTCCCATCCAAACGTTTAAAGAAAACTGATGCTGAAAACGATCTTCACGTATCTCATGCGGATTTTCGTCAGTCCATACATGATTGTTATGAAAATTCATGATTGCATTTTTTGAAGAACGACAGCAGCTGAGGGATTTGAACCAATAGCTGCAAAAGCCGTTAACAAAATTGGATGCGTGGAGGAAAATCAGTAGGGAGAAGTGCCTGAACTCGTTGTATGTGGTATGGATACAACAAATTGTCTTTAAGAATTGTCCACACAGTTTTATTACTGATATTCAACGCACCTGCAATTTTTCTAGTGGAAGTACTTGGATCTTCCTCTATTATATGCAGAACATTTTCTTCGATTTCCACCGTTCTTGCTGTCACGGGTCTTCTCGGTCCTCTATTTTGTTTCAATGTGCCTGTCTCATGAAGTTGTTGATGTATTCTCTAAAACATTCTGCTGTCAGGAGCATTACGGTTAGGATATCGTTCAATGTACAACCTCCTAGCCTCTAAAGCATTACCATTCGCAAGTCCATATAAGAAATGCATATCAGTCATTTCAGCGTTCGTATAGCGATTCATGATGAAAAACTTCACTGGCAAAAAGAATGAAGATTCAGATTTAAACTAACTTTGCTTCCGATATCTGCACCAGTCTGCTATGATTTGAAAATATTATTCTATCGGAATGTTAATAAAAGATAAAAACGCATTTTATTTTTTAATTTCCGACTGATTTATTACTGACAAATAATGACACTATGTCAAAGTTACTTAACTATGAAATAATGCCCGGTATTCACGTTAAAGGCAATGGTACATAGACCACGTTAAGCAAATAAAACTAATTTCAGATTTTTTGGCACTTAGCCCGTTATTTACTTCAAGTCTTCAATTACTTTTCTTCGTTGATCTCTAGAATGAATATCTTCTTAACGCACATCTAGTTTTTCATTTAGATGAGATCTACCCAACACATACTTACTAACTGTAAATTTCTCAGCAGATAAATACAATTTTCTCGAAAACGATTAGCCCAATGAATATCAAGAGTATCTTTTTCACGTAAAAATTCTTCAAGAGTCTAACCATCAAAAAATTGGGTTTATTTTTACCCCTAACCACTTAAGTATGATACGCCTCCAATATTTTTTTTTTTGGGAATTCTCAGCTCAGAATCTAATTTGGCGTCAAAAGTTTATGCAGTATCCCAAATTTCAATATTTCACAGTGAGAGGTTTCAATAATTTTGAGGAAAACTCGTGATTAGGGTGCCGATGCATCGCTGTAGAAAATTGCGATTTTCTCGAAAACTACTATTCCTATTGATATGAACTAAGAGTACCTTTTTTATGTAAAAAAACTCCAGGTATCATATCAGGATATTAGAATGTAAAGTAAGCATGTCATAAAAAATGCGGTTGTTTTTACCCTCAACCCCCCCGGTATGGTACACCCCTGATTAAAATTTTGATACTCTGGGCTCAAATTCTGATTCAGCATTCAAAGTTTGTACGATGTACCAACTTTCATGATTTTTGTATGAACGGTTTCGGAAATATGGAGGAAAAACCGTCTTCAGGGTGCCCCATTTGAAGGGGCGTAGCTCCCTTAGGAAGCATTTTTGACAAATGTTTGTAATAACTTTTTTTCATAAAAATACCTTAGTAATCACCCTACGAATTTTTTACCAATGTTTAGGAAACACCCTGTATATTCCATATAAATTGGTACGAATTCAACATGATGTAAAATCGCGGCGTGTGTCAATGTAAAAACTACTTATAGAATTAAGTTTAAATTATGCCCAACAATCAAGTGTGGCATAGGTAAAAACTGGTAAAATATTAGTAGGGATCCAATATGTTCGAACAAAATGGCATCCGATAAAAATGTTTGAAAAGATAATATATGTTTTCCTAAATAACTATGTACTAAACTAAATTGGTTTACATTTTACTATTCCTAATAAAAGGAAAGATTCATAACGATAGAATTTCCGGGTAAAGGAAATTTACCGATTTTTTTTTAATTACATTTAAGTATAATGCAAGTTACATAATATTAGACAAATGCGTTTAAATCACTCCAAATGATGGAGATGATGTATTTTCTTTAATTAATTATACAAATGACCAAAAAGGAATCATTAACATGCCTCGGCGCTCCGGTATGTCCAGGAATTGATACGCTTCGGTCTTCGGTGTGTTTATGCAAATGCAATTAGGAGCTTATTAAATCTCCCTATGACAACTGAACTCGGGAAGGTGTTATTATCAGTCGAAGTAAAAGAAGAAGAAGAAGAGGAATATATCATTTCGAGTCGCGACATTTGTTACAGCCGACGTGTAAAAATCGGGCAAATTTATGGCAGCAGCTACTGCAGTTGTAATATCGCGTTTTTAGCAGGCAGGACGGCCTTCCGATAGCAGCAAAGGCAGGCGAAATTATGCAATGCAGTCTGCGTCGCGGAAATTTATTCAGCCTTAAAAGATTTATTGCTCCGGACTTGTTTGTCGTATTTCTTCGGCCGAGCTGGCTGGGTGGGTCAAAATCTCGTAAAAATACGGGAATGCAAGACTGTTCGTTCATGTGCGTGAGGTTGTTGAAACTAGTCCGCATTATATTAATAAGTAATTTTTTTCGGTCACTATTCAATTTTTACTTTCCTCCTAAAGGGAAGTATTGCAATCGTGAAAAAATTACCTTCCTAGATTTTTTCAGAACTTTTCGAATCCCTACATGCCCAGAAACGTGTTTTGTCAAGTCAGTTGACTGAAACTACTTACTATATTGACTTCAAATGTTCGTTAAAAATTAAGGATGTGGATAGGGATGACCTGGTAACATTTTGGTAAAAACCAAATATTGTTAAAAACTGCTTACACTGTTAAAAATTGCATAATTCTAACTGTACAAATAATAAATGGATTCTGTTATTTAACCTTAGTTAAAATTTTACTTAATTGTTATCAATTTTTAGGGTCTTGTAAACAATTAAACCCACGGAATTTGATAATTTTTTAATATAAAATAGAAAGTTTACCTTCATTTAAGAAAATAAAAGAAATTAAAAGAAATGGATGAACCACTTTTTCTATTAAAAACACCAAAAAGAAATTCGATATTTTCACTGTACTCCAATGCGCCATATTTCTTAATATGACAATTTGAAGAAAGGCTATCTTGCATTGTTGCCAAACTTACATTATCGTATGGAGCTTAAATTTTTCATGTTTGTCTCCCGACAGTAACGCATTTGGACCCCTGTGCCGTTCCCAAATATTAGACTTTCGCCAGTGATGCACTTCGCTGTCGTTCGCCTTTTATATTAGGGCTTTAATGATGATGCCTACGGTGCCTAACCTGGTGCTAACCCGGAACCAATCTAGCTAGTGCGGCCAACACTAATCAACAGACGGGTGCATCACTGGCGAAAGCCCAGAGGGCCGATGTCGAATGTTAGACTTTCGCCAATGATGTCCTGCGCTGTTGCTCGTCTTTTAGGGCTTTAACGATGACGCCTACGGCGCCTAACCTGGTGCTAACCCGGTACCAATCCACCTTGTGCCTTCGCACTCCTGCTGGTACCGATCCACAACCCACAAATGCATTTTGTTTTTTTTTTATATAATTTATATAGATCATATATAAAATAAACTTGGCAACGTAGCATCCCCAGCACACTGGATTTCCGTCCAACAGACGACACTCTGGCTCTCTCTTTATTTAGCAGCGGTAATTATGTTTAAAAACGTTTAATAATGTATAATATAATAATTACTTCTAACTTTTAGCTACAAATAATCATTTTTGTGTTATAAAGCATTATAATATAATCAGTCTTTTACGTAGTTCATAAATTAAGTTTGTGAAAAATATGTTTTTAGCGAAACACCAAAAATAAGTTCAGTGCAACCTTCCGAAATCTTAGTTTTTTTTGGATATAATTTGAAAAAGTGCCTCATCCATAAATTTTTGTGTATAGGAATTATTTAAAAAAGGTAATCTTTCAAATGTATATTTTAAATTTGTTAAATTCCATGGGTAAAACTCTTTACAAGAGCCCAATTTTTAAATGTGTTCAGATTATTTCTTGCGTTTAGATTGACAAACAAAAATCTTTCATGGCTTTTTCGCAACTGAATAAAAATATTTAACTTTAAATTAATTGAAGCAGATATTTAATATAATTACATACCTCAACATGTAGACTAGTCGGTCTACGGAATGTTTCGATACATAATATAAATAATATTATTTAAGCAAGCATAAGAAATTATATCATTTACCTTAAGTTTTTATAGACACATAGTAGTTGTACAAATACTTTCATCCTATCGGGACTCATCAGTGCGCCGATCGTAAGAGAAAAACATTAAATAATAGAAAAGAATTGACTTCAAAATTTTAAAATGTGTCAGTTTGTTTGACATGTAACCTGATATAAAAAAAATGTTAGTTTGCAGCCATCTATAACGTTATTTTTGTGTTCAGATTATTTGTTGCGTTTAGATTGACAAACAAAAATCTTTTTTAGTTTTTCGCAACTGAATAAAAATATTTAACTTTAAATTAATTGAAGCAAATATTTAATAAAATTACATACCTCAACATGTAGACTAGTCGGTCTACGGAATGTTTCGATACACAATATAAATAATATTATTTAAGCAAGCATAAGAAATTATATCAGTTACCTTAGGTTTTTATAGACACATAGTAGTTGTACAAATACTTTCATCCTATCGGGACTCATCAGTGCGCCGATCGTAAAAACATTAAATAATAGAAAAGAATTGACTTCAAAATTTTAAAATGTGTCAGTTTGTTTGACAGGTAACCTAGATATGAAAAAAATGATAGTTTGCAGCCATCTATAACGTTATTTTTAAATGTGTGCAGATTATTTGTTGGGTTTAGATTGACAAACAAAAATCTTTCATGGCTTTTTCGCAACTGAATAAAAATATTTAACTTTAAATTAATTGAAGCAGATATTTAATATAATTACATACCTCAACATGTAGACTAGTCTGTCTACAGAATGTTTCGATACGTATATAAACAATATTATTTAAGCAAGCATAATAAATTATATCAATTACCTTAAGTTTTTTATAGACACATAGTAGTTGTACAAATACTTTCATCCTATCGGGACTCATTAGTGCGCCGATCGTAAGAGAGAAACATTAAATAATAGAAAAGAATTGACTTCAAAATTCTAAAATGTGTCAGTTTGTTTGACATGTAACCTGATATAAAAAAAATGTTAGTTTGCAGCCATCTATAACGTTATTTTTAAATGTGTGCAGATTATTTGTTGGGTTTAGATTGACAAACAAAAATCTTTCATGGCTTTTTCGCAACTGAATAAAAATATTTAACTTTAAATTAATTGAAGCAGATATTTAATATAATTACATACCTCAACATGTAGACTAGTCTGTCTACAGAATGTTTCGATACGTATATAAACAATATTATTTAAGCAAGCATAATAAATTATATCAATTACCTTAAGTTTTTTATAGACACATAGTAGTTGTACAAATACTTTCATCCTATCGGGAGTCATCAGTGCGCCGATCGTAAGAGAGAAACATTAAATAATAGAAAAGAATTGACTTCAAAATTTTAAAATGTGTCAGTTTGTTTGACATGTAACCTGATATAAAAAAAAATGTTAGTTTGCAGCCATCTATAACGTTATTTTTGTGTTCAGATTATTTGTTGCGTTTAGATTGACAAACAAAAATCTTTTTTGGTTTTTCGCAACTGAATAAAAATATTTAACTTTAAATTAATTGAAACAGATATTTATTAAGGTATGTAATTATATTAAATATGGAAAATTTAGTAAGAAGAGTGTATGTGAATGTGTGGTATGTGTCTTAATAATAAAGGGATTTTCAACATTAAACTTCGCTGATAAGCTTCAAGTAATTTTCAAAGGAGCGGCAAAACCGCCTATGAAAAATTTAACCACAAAAACGAAAAACTGTATTAGACATTTTTATCCGGAAAAACAATACGATCAATTTAAATGGCTAACAGGGTGTGAAAATATAAGTAAATCATTTTGTTGCCCTCGTTTACTTTTTGAAAATGAAAAAGATCTCTGGAAAAAAACTGGTTTTTTCCGATTTAAACAATTTCCATAAAGCTGTAAAAAGACACATTATGTCCAAAGCTTATTTGCAGGCCGTCATAAAAGAAAGTCTTGGGCAAAACCAGAATTGAACACGCCCTTAATAAACAGTTGGAAATTAGTCACCGACGACACAAAGAACTAGTCGATAAAAATAGGCATATACAGGGTGTCCCGAATTGCAGTGTCCAAACTTTAACAGCGCATTCTGCATTCAAAATAAGCCCTAATTTTCTATATAAACATATATCGGCAAATGCTTCGTTTTCGGAATACAGGGTGTTAAAGTTTTAAGAAAAAAATTGTTTTTAGTCATAACTTTTTATTACTTGAGATATTGTTATTAAATTTGGTAAACAGCCTTGGAGTAACAAAAGGCATTTTTTGATTTGAAATATTTTTTAATTTTTCATCAGTGTCGTCCGTACGGGATTTTTTATTGAATATTCTTGAAGAAAAAATGGTACTCTACCGCTTTTTCTGAAAACAAAAATCATTCCTAAATCCCCACTCAGTTTGGAGCAAATTTGATCCCTTGTCTTTTTTTCGTGCGGTGTAAGGATTTCGAGTAAAAAACTAAAAACCATTTTTATGTATGGCATAGTTAAAATTTCCATTATTGTTAATTTCAGTAGCAAAACCTTTAAGGTGGGATTGTAACAGCAAGTTTTTAAAATTATTTGGTTTCCGATATTTATTTCATGCATTCCGGGTGAGTTCTAAATTTCTGAATAACGTATGTAGGGTTTCTAAAATAAAAGCTTGTCTGACAACTAAGGAGAGATGACGTCATCGACCCGTTGTAATGGAGATTTGCATTAGCAGGGTGACATCGCAGAAATTAGCAGGCAACCTATTAAAATCTAATGTCCTTGGTACTTATCATCATTCCTTCATTGTCGAATCTTGGTATGCCATGATTGCATTTTTGTGATAATTGAACAATTGCTAGGTTCGTCTTTAAAGTATGACAGATGAGTTTATAATTCTAAATTCGTCGATTCATTTTGTAAAACGGTAATTAGAATTAATTCAATTTTGAAGATGATGGTCGTGAAAAAATTTATAGAGCGCTTTAAATATCATTAAGGATTAATGTGGGCCTTAAAATTCACAATAATTGCTGAAAATGAGCTCCTCTGACTTCGACACAGTTTCGGCATCTGCTCTTAACTGTGTCAGTGGCATGGCGTATAAAATTCGTATTGGCTCGCAAAGTGTCACAGGCTTGCTCTATCCTTAGAATCAGTTCTTCTCTTGTATGAACTGGTCTGGAATAAACTAAATTTTTCAAATAACCCCACACAAAGGAGTCGACAGGTGTGAGGTCAGGGGAACGTGGTGGCCAGGCTGTAGCTCCTAATCGTCCAATCCACCGTTCTGGACAATTATTATTTATTTTAACCACTCGCGATTTACAAGTGCAAAATGCGCAGGAGCCCCGTCCATTTGAATCCAGAATTCGTTTCTAAGATTTAGAGGAATATTTTCTAGATATTGAAATAACTCATTTTGCAGAAAATCATTAAATAACTGTCCATCTAGGCGTGGTGGTAGAATATGGGGCCCGCAAAAAATTTCATTTATTACACCACACCAAACATTAACAGAAAATAATTGCTGAAATGCTCTAGTTCGTACAACACGTGGATTGTCATGGCTCCAGATTCGTAAATTATGGAAATTTACTGAGCCGCTTCGGGTAAATGTGGCTTCATCAGTCCATAAAATTTTTTTAAGAAGTTCTCGTTTTCTTTTGGCGCAAAAACCAATTGCAAAAACTGACACGTTTTTCGGCATCACCAGGTTGTAAGTTTTGAACTGGCTGCATCTGAAATGGCTTCCTGTGATCTTTCCTCAAAACGCGATGAACCTTATTTTTAGAAACAAAACTTGCGTTGCCTTGTAAATTATGAGCTGCTCTTCGTAGGCTTAATGTCCTATCGTTGTCAAACTTATTTAAAATTACGTTTCGATATTGTTCATTTCTCCTACCTTCGTTTCTCGGATTCTTTTTGAGTCCAAAATTCCTAAACATTAAATGCGTTTTAATGAAAACTTTTTGCATTTCCATTACAGAAACCATAAACGAAATAAATATCAGCATACTCAAAGTTATTGAATAACATCATTTTGAAATCACTAGTTAGACTGATAATTACCTTTTTGTATAAACTGTAATGTACCTGACATTTATTTACTCTAAAAACTCAAATTTCACACTTTAAAGGCGAAACTAGCAATTGTTTAATTGTCACAAAAATGCAATCATGGCATACCAAGATGTTAAAGGTTTTGCCACTGAAATAATTAACAATAATGGAAATTTTAACTATGCCATACATAATAATGGTTTTTAGTTTTTTACTCGAAATTCTTGCATCGCACAAAAAAAGGCAAGGGATCAAATTTGCTTCAAATTGTGTGGGGATTTTAGTATTGATTTTTGTTTTCAGAAAAAGCAGTAGCGTACCATTTTTTCTTCAAGAATATTCAATAAAAATTCTGTACGGACGCCACTGATAAAAAATTAAAAAATATTTCAAATCAAAAAATGCCCTTTGTTACTCAAATGCTGTTTACCAAATTTAATAACAATATCTCAAGTACTAAAAAAGTTATGACTAAATAACAATTTTTTTCTTAAAATTTTAACACCCTGTATTTCGAAAACGAAGCATTTGCCGATATATGTTTATATAGAAAATTAGAGCTTATTAGAGCACTGCAATTCGGGACACCCTGTATAAAAATATATATGCAAAGTAGGCGAGGTAAGTAAACCTGGATCCAACTGGAATTTGCTTGACGTCAAGAACATGTTTTTGTGGCTTAAAAAAGTGAATGACATAAGTTCTTGTCGAAGACTTTTTATAAAAAAAAAACTGTTACAGCAATATTTTGGTAAAAAGTAAGGTGCTATATCGCACTTTAGATGTGATCAAAAAATTCCAATCGCTACTGAAACTACGCGCACGATTCGACAAAGTAGAATTACCGCAGCTACCCTTGGGTCATAAGATGAAGAAAAAAAAATTGATAGTTTAAAAAAATTGGAGGAATCGTTACCTGGAGAAAACAGGAACAATGATCCCGAACCGAAATGGTTAGTACCAATTTTTTGTAGAGTACTGTGAAGATGAAGAAACGGTTGTTGAAGAAAATGAAGGATGTGAATGTAATGAAATGGAAGTTAATTTTATTTAATGTAAAAAATAAAAATAAAGTTGCTGTTCATTAAGAACATGCTTTATTTTATGTATATATGTATTTTTTTGATCAATACGTCTACGAGTAGATATGGCGTTGTTCGAGTAACACGTGTGATTTACAGCTCTGCCTCCTAAATAGTAATTATTTAGTTTAATTTAATTTAATTATATGAAGTAGTAAATTTAATATATGTTTACGTTTAACGAGTGCCTGTAAGTTTGTTAAGTTGTTTACAGTGCAGTCAGGGGCGCCGGCAGAAAATATTTCAGGGGGGGGGGCAAAAATATTTTAGGTGAAGGAGCAAATGATACATCTTTTTTTATTTATATGAATATTATATTAACATAAAAATACAAACCAACGCTAAAAATATCTAAGAAAAAACTAATTTTAACCTTCTTCGGTCTTGAGCAAATTTATGAAGTACTGTCTCGATAAATTTGGTTTTATCGCTTTCAGTTTTTTTTCTATGTACACTAAGTAGACATAAACAGGCTAAACGATTCTCTCCCATTGTTGACCGTAGCCAAGTTTTGACTCTTCTTAGAGTACTGAACGATCGTTCAATTGAACAAGTCGTAGATGGCAAAGAAAAGAAATATTTGTATTGCATTAGCAATGCAATGGAATGTTTTTATTTTTCCACATATCCTTTCATGTAAGACATTCTGCCTCAAAATTTTCAATATTGTACTGCTCTATTATATTTTTTATGATTTCATCATTTAAATTTAAAATATTTGATGGATGCAAATTTACCAACGAAAAAGCAGTTGTTGTATCTTCGGAAAATCTTGTTGTTAATGAGCTGATCAGGGAATCTAAATACGGAATAAAAATTAATATTCTAAAATATGCCTCAGGTGAATCCGCTAAGACATTTGTTCTCATCGTTTGACGCTGTTATTCTGAGCATTTTAAATTCTATGTCAAATATATTTTTAAAATCATGACATTTTTTAAATATTTCTGAAAAAACTACACTTGAATTTTCCCGGTCTCTTTGAAAAATGCCTTATAAAACGTCAATATGTTTTTTTTACAGAAAGAAGATTTATAGACACTCCTTGCAAACTATTTGTAATTGGTTCTAATTGTGAAGAATATTTTGAAATTATCGTCAGGCATATCAAAAATAATCCTATCCAGTAATCCTACTAGTTTGTCTAAATTCAGACCACATTCCCTAGCATAATTTAGTAGAGTATCCGCTATTGATTGTGCAGTCTGTGATTTTAACTCGGCAAATCCAAGAAATTTTTCTTTTACAATGTTATTTTTACCTATATATCTGACTCCAATAGATAATTGTTCAATCCCGGCAATATCTGCTGTTTCATCCGCCAATAAGGAAAACGCATTGCAGTCATTTACTTCACTAACCATCATGTTTCTTAAAACTTCACCACATATTCCTATTATTTCGTTTTGACACATATGAGAAGTATATTTGGCATTTTTTTTGCAGGTGTTCAGATGTTGTTCTAATACTTCGTCTCCGCTTTCCACTCTAAACTTAAGAAGATCTTCGAAATTTCCATCATGTGATTCTTTTCCTCTAAGAGCTATATCGTGCATTCCACAAAATAATATGGATGAAATAATGGCACCAGTTTTTTTCTATTAGTTTCAACTAATAATTGTTCCTGCGTATTTATTTGTTCTACTACGGCACTGGCTTTTCCAGTTACAATTTTAATGAAATTTGTTGCTTGAACTACAGATTTCTTATGCCACTCGCGTTTTTCGTGTAATTTTGCACATTCATGTAAATCTTTGTATTTATTAAACTCTTTTTTTATAAAAGCCCCCTGAAAACCTCTATGGATGGCTGGTTTAAAAACTACGCAATATTTACAGAGAGCACCTTTTAAGGCTTTTGAATAAACCATCCAGGTATATTTTTTCATCCATTCTATCCTAAATGCTCTTTTTTTTTCGCCAAAACCAACATCATCCTTAAAGTTATAATTAGAAACGGTGTAAACTAAAAGATTGTATTTAGTCATATCGCTTATGTTGACAGCCGAAATAAAAAGTCCTAAATCATATTTTTCAGGTTCACCAATACCTGATTCCGGTGATTTGTTGATTTGTGTTCTACACGAAGACCTAGTGCTGGAGCTGGCTATCGAATTTGGGTGTTGATCTGGTTCTGGTACTGGCAGTGGCGTGTCATTATCGAAACTTATTTTGTTTGTTAATTTTTTTTTTCTGTTTGTTGCATACAATTATCACTAGAGCTTTCAGAACCAGAAACAAGTATTTTTGTTTTAGTTAAAAACTTTCTAATATCCATTTTAAAATTATATTCTATTGATTCTATTGGTAATAATAACCACCACCTTCCACCTAACGACAAAATACATACAAATGAAAAACAATACTAATAATAATCAAAATAGGCTTACCAAAAAAATGTAGGTACACCTCACTTCTTTAAATCAAATCAATAAATAAGATCCAATACGAGGTCTTCGAGGTCGAATATCCTATTGTCAATATATTTATGTATATATAGTAACCACCACCTAACGATAAAATTCCAATCAAAAAAACAAATACTAATAATTAAAATAAACTAACCAACAAAAAATTTACACCTCGCAATCGTATTCTCAAACTAAATTGTATTGGAAATACACTGAAAGTCAAGCTAGGTATATCTAAATAAAATCTTACTTCCAGAAGAACTAAAACAATGCCGAATTGAACGATGCAATTTCTATTAGACTATTAGGCTGTTAAAAATCACATCTACAAGTCATGGTAATCTCCGGCGTGTCATGGGATTCCCCGGCCCCGGCGCCGGCCGGCGTTTCAAGTTTAGACGGTAACTAGTGCGCTTAATTAGGGAGTTCCTATACCGCGTGTTGTGTCGAACACAAAACGGTATTATGCAATTTTGCTCATTGTCTTTTAACTGTATGATTTTCCAGGGGGGGGGGGCAACTGCCCCCTCTTGCCCCCCTCTGCCGGCACTAATGAGTGCAATTATGACCAGAAGAGGGCAAAAAGTGAATTTGGGCCCTGCCGATCTTCCCGCTGCTAGTAGCAATATGTCAACTCGTGTTGGCAAATTAGAAGAAAACCTGCAATCAGGTCTTAAAGACCTAAGAGAACAACTTATAGGTAACGAAGACACACAAAAATCACAGCAACATGTAACAGAATTCCTAAATAAAATTACTGTCTTTGAGAAAAAATTGTTACTTTCAATATCGGAATTAAAAAAAGATATACAGACGGTAGAAAGCCAATTAGTAGACCATAAACAGGGCAATATGTTGAATAGCATTGTTATCAATGGAATTTCTGAAAAAATGATTTCGATTATAACAAAGAAACGGTCAAAATTATTAAATCTCACTTAAAAATCGATATAACGACAAGCGATATCGACTTTAGCTATCGTTTAGGTACGGCGGCAGTTCCGGGAATAACCAGACCTCTGTTAGTTCGTTTTGTGAATCGCTGGGTGCCCGATCAAGTTTTTGGTGCAAAAAAACGTCTAAAGGGCAGTGATATTGTCATCAGTGAGCAACTTGCTAGTAAAAATATGTTATTATACAAAAAAGTTCGTGCTGTTGTAGGTGTAAAAAACTGTTGGACATCAAGAGGTAAAATATTTGTTTGCATTGAAAATAATAAAAAACAAATCCGATCTAGACAAACTTCTTACTAAAAAATAGACCTTCTTTATTTCGCAGCATTAATAATGAAATAAATAATGTTATATTGTCGTACTACTTAAGGGCAGAGTCTACTGAAATGACTATATATTACACATTGTTTTGTTCAATATATAAATAAGTAGGTAATCTCTCAAATTATTTAACACATTTGTAAAATAAAAACATTGTTATTTTTTCAAGTCAAAACATATTAAAATTTTAGTATTGGTTAATATATGTAAATTTCGTTTTTTTTGTTCTGCAGGTTATGTTTTCATTTGTACTTAATTCTAATGGTTAATAAAAAAAAATATGAAAAAACAGCTTAAAATAGCACATGTTAATGTTCGGTCTCTGGTAGCTCATTTTGATGCTTTTAGGAATGTAGTTTTATGTAACAGCTATGATATTATTGGAGTGAGCGAAACTTGGCTTAATAGTTCTATATCAAATGAAATAGTTCATATACTAGGTTATGTCTTTGTCTGTTGCGATAGAGCTAGCAGGGGAGGAGGAGTTGGTTTCTTAATCAGAGAAAACATTAAGTTTACAAAAATTAATTCACCCAAAAATATAGAGCAACTTTGGTTGAAGTTACAAATGTATCATAGGGAAATCATAATTGGTGTTGTTTACAAACCCCCAAACTTATCATATACCGATTTTTTAAATAATTTTGAAAGCTTTGTATCATCTGTTTTACCAATGGCTCGTACATTTTATTGCATTGGAGATTTCAATATAAACTTATTTAGTTTCGAAAACGCTGACGCTAAATGTGCTACAGAACTTTTCGAGGGCTTAGGGCTAAAACAAATTTTAAATGAACCAACTCGTATCTCACATACTACATCGACCTTAATTGATTACATCTTAACAACGGACGAGGAGACAATTATAGCAGCAGGAACATCCCACGTAGAAGAGGTAAGCGACCATGAATTAGTGTACTTTATAAGTAACATTGAAACCTCCAGCGTGCCAGCTTTTAGAACCGCTCGTGATTTTAAAAATCTCAATTTTGAACAGTATTCCTTGGGATAATATTTATCATTTACAGAATGCGAAGCGAAAGGTTGAATTTCTTAATACAAATTTACAGACTTTATTAGATATTTACGCTCCGTTCAAAAGTTATCGCATCTCGAAACCATATGCGCCTTGGCTCACCGACACTATTCGTGAAATGATAAAGGATAGGGATAAAATATTAGCTAAATATAAAAAATATCAAAATGCAGCTGATTGGAATCTATATAAACAGATGAGAAATATGATTACTAATGCCGTTCGCAGGGAAAAAAAACTATATTTTGATCAGCAGGCAATGAAAACCCAAAAAGATATCTGGTCTTCTTTAAAGCTATTGAATTTTACTAAAAAACAAAATAACCAAATACCTGATGAACTAATTGTTGTCAATCGAATAAATGATTACTTTCTCAAATGTATTCAAAAACTTCCTGTTGACCAGGAATTACTTTTATATTATAAAAATAACAAAAAAGAATCAGTAAAAAGCATCTTCAGCTTTTCTGAGGTCTCTGAAATTGAAATTTTAAAGATTATATCTAATATTGAAACTACAGCTACGGGAGTAGATGGTATAAACATAATAACAATAAATTTATGTCTACCATATTTGTTGCCACATATAACGCATATTATCAACTTTTGTTTAAGACACTCGGTTTTCCCATTGGAAAAAAGCCTGTGTCATTCCCCTGCCCAAGACTCCTAATTCCTCAACAATCAGCATTTTACCGACGTTTTCGAAATTACTGGAAAAAGTAGTGGAAATGCAATTGCTAAAGCATTTCAATAATAACAATATTCTTCCAACTACTCAGTCTGGTTTTAGGTCGGGGCATGGCTGTGTTACAGCATTGTCATAAATCACAGATAATATTTTTATCGCTATAGATAAAAGCAAGCTGACAGTTTTGATATTGCTGGACTACACCAAAGCCTTTGACACTCTGAGCCATGAAATTCTTAACTCCATTCTAAATTTCATTGGATTGTCACCGACAGCCCGCTGTCTGGTTGCTGACTACCTCCAAAATAGAGTACAGGCTGTGAAATGCGCTGAGCTTACATCCAATTTTTTAGAAATTTCGACAGGAGTTCCACAAGGCTCTATCCTGGGCCCTCTTCTCTTTTCTGTGTATGTTTTCAATTTTCCTTCAGTGTTTCTCTCTTGTGCCCAGCATTATTATGCCGACTAACTATGATTTGGAAAACTTATATGCGTTCTCCAACAAACATTGTTTGCAGTTAAATTCGGCAAAATCGGCCGTGATGGTGTTCGGTAGGGAGATGGATAGGAGAAATTTTGTGGCATCCTTTAAAGACAAAATTGTAATTACAGAAAAACCTATCACATTTTATGAACATTATAAAAATCTTGGCCTCATTATGGACCAACACCTGCGATTTTCTCAGCACATTAGTAAATGCTTACAAAAAAGTTACATTAATTTAAAATTAATATATCAACACACAAAAACTAAATCTATGCTTTGTGAATTGTTGCTCCTATCCCATCTTAATTTTTGTATATGATTCCTGTCTAAAAAGCACAGATATAAGAAGAATACAAAGACTTCAAAATAGTTGTTTGCGCCTGATTTGCGGCATAAGAAAGTACGACCATATTAGCCACACTTTTAACCTTAACAATTGGCTTAATATGAAAAAAGAAGGCAACTTCATTCTGCAACGCTTTTCTATTCCATTTTAACAAGTAGAATACCTTCTTACTTATATAATAAAATTCGATATCGAACGGATATTCATAACTTGAATATTCGATGTAAAGGTACACTAACCCCTCCTCTCCACTCAACAGAAATGAGATCATTTTCGTATCAAATTGCAAATGTAACGAATAAGCTCACTAATAATTTTAAAAATATAAAGTCCAGAGCTGCATTTAAACAATATGTGTTTAAAAACCTTATATTAACCTCTATATTTCACAATTTGTACAATGTTTATGATTGACATATTCTGTGTGAATAACCAATGCTTTAGTGTAACTTGAATTGCATTTAATTTTCTCTTTTGTCTTACTATGTAATGTTTGTTGCCGCTTTCTCTTGTTTATAATACATTTTTTGGGATGCGTTTATCTACTCGATTAGGGTTAGGTGTAAGAACAGGCGTTTATTCCTTCCAGAATAAATGAACTGAATCTCGCCCTTTCTGTACTTTATTTGTATTATTTATGTATATTTTAAAATAAAAGTCCTTTATTATTATTATCAATATACCTAAAAATATATTTGAGTGACAATCAAAATGCTCTTTGTCCACTAAAGACATGCAAGTAGCATTTTGACCAGCTGGTTTTTGTAAATAAAAAAGCTGTCTTTGCTTTTCCCAGTCGGCAAATCTAGTGATTACTTATGCTATTTTTTTAAAATATTTTACCACAAACCGCGATTCAATAAGTTTACAGTCTACAGTTTTTTGCCATTCCTGAAAATTGGTGATTTTGGAAAAACTCCATTTTGTAAGTCTGCGCCTCTGTGTTAGATTGTTATTGTTAGACGAGTTGTAGTGTAATGATTAATAAAGTTAGTGTGATTATAAAGAAGTGTTTATTATAAAAAGATACCTTAAAAAAATAATTTTTAATAATAAATTCTACGTTGAGTACAGGCGAATAAAAAATTCGGTGTAATTTAAGCAACCGCGGAACGACAAAGAAACAATCCGAGGCTTCGCTCCCTTGGGCCCGGTATTTTATTACGTTTTCATCATGCCGAATCGTAAAATTACCGGCCGAGCGATGGTTGAGTGGAACACGAGGATATATATTACGCCCGTCCTCAAAAGATACAAATAATATTTCGAGAGGAATTTTTTTATTTCATCCCCCCGACCGCGTCTCTCGCCCACCCTCTCTGCCACTCGAAGAATAATAAAGCCTCTCGCATCTGTGCCCTCGTTCGGTCGTCGCGATTTCATATCCCCGACCTTTTTTTTAATTATTTATGTATTTTCGGTGCCTGAGATGGCGAAAAGGTATTTTCGCAATATTACAATCGCGTACTCCAAACGCGGCCGACGCCGAAGGTTGAGTCCTTATCTCTTCTCCCGTTTTCGGATTTTAAATTTGTGTGTGTTCCCGTTTTCTCTCTTTCAATATCCAGGGAAACTATACGCGGTCCCTTGTTCCCTTATCTCATTCTTTTGGGCCTATAGGGTGGATGGGAATCGTAAATCCGGCTTGCGGACATAAATCAGCTCCACGTTATACTCTTTATTTTTCGATAACATCCGAGTATATCAGTGCTGTACGACGCGCATTTAAACACTATTTAAAAATTTAAATGACTATTTTAAAATTTAATTTTAAAAATTTGCTCATCTACCAATATTTTACTTCCTTAGTAAAAGGCAGTTGTGAAAATCGTGAAGATAAAATCATCTTCTCTAGATCTCTCATCTAGATGTCAAAAAACATGTCTCAAAAACTACTTATTAGGTTGACTTAAGACTTTTATTAAGAAAATAAATATACAAAATATGAAAAATATATATTGAAAAGATAGTCACATAAAAGCAAATCATGAGGAGAGTGGCTGAGTCTAGCGTAAATGTGCTACTCCTACTCAACCAACAACTCGCCATGATTGGCCTTTCACAGTTTTTGAAGCCGGTAGTTTAACAACCACAATAGATGGATGACCCTAATAATAAACATATAATCCTGCAAACGAAATAGTGATATTATGCGAAATAGTTATATTATATCTCAACAGTTGGCCCCTACGCGATCCGATAGCCCATGCGGCAACGCATATTATTATTTACAAGTCTTTAGTCATTGCGTATTTAGCAAATAAGAACGAAATTTAAATTTAAATTTGTTCATGTTAAATAATTTAAACTCGCTTGGTACAGAATTGTATAGTTTAACAGCATTATAACTGAAACTTCTTTGAAACATTGCGGTTCTATGACGAGGCATTGTAAAAATATTTTTATAGCGAATATTTCGATTATGGACATTGCTTCTTGGAATGAATTTTTTATTTAAAATGTCTGATGTATTTGGTGACGTAGAGTTTATGTACGAAATTACCAAGATGGTGAGTACACCTGTTACGCATATTAAGCCAATTACATTCCTTTATTTTATGGGATATGCGATTAGACTTTCTTACTCCATAAATTAGCCTACAGCAGCAATTTTGCATTTTTTGTATCCTATTCCTCTCAAATTCCACAAGACATGGCATATAGATAAAATCGCAATAGGAGTAATGAGAAAGAACGAGACTATCACAAAGGATTTCTTTTAAATTACGGTTGAGAAAATGACGATTATTGAAAATAAATTTTAAAGAACCAAAGGCTTTTTTGTTAATATTTTGTACGTGTTGTTTAAATCGAAGGTCTTCGTCTAAAACTACACCCAAATTCTTAGCCGACTCCGCGTAAGAGAGAGTAACGCCTCCCAACAAAATCTTAGCGCTATTTTTTAAAATTGGTCTATTTACTTTATTTGAGATACACAGAAGTTTAGATTTTTCAGAGCTTAGATTGAGGTTATGTGTTTCAGACAGGGATCTTATAATTTCTAAATCGGAATTAATATGATCTACGGCTTCTGCAGAATTTGAAACTTCAAAGCTACAATAAAGTTGAGTATCATCAGCGTACAAAATTTAGGTGAGGTTATAATGTCTAACGTATATAGAATAAACAATAACGGAGATAATATGAAGCCTTGTGATACCCCAGAAAGAATACTCATCGTATTTGAATAAACATTATCCACAACCACTTTCTGAGAGCGATTGCGCAGAAATAACAATATAAAGTTGACTGATTCGTCCGAAAATCCATAGCAATGAAATTTAGAACAAAGGAGTTTATGATCGAGCGTGTCAAATGCTTTTGAAAAGTCCAAAAGCACTAGTAAACTTGCGTGACCCTTGTCATAGGCTCCGATCACATCATCCGTCACCGACGCCAAGGCAGTCGCAGTGCTAAAATTTTTTCGGAATCCGCACTGATTATCCGGAATAATATTATTTTCTGTACGAAACAAAAACATTTGATCATGCAAAACCTTTTCCAGTATTTTAGAGAGTACTGGAAGTATGCTAATAATTCTAAGGTCAGAAAAAGTTTTAGGGTTATTACATTTCGCCAATGGCAACTTTCTATGCATCTGGAAAATATTTATATTCTATGCAAGAGTTAATAATGTATAGAATGTAAATATCAATGAAAGGACTGCATAATTTAATCATATTAACTGAAATATTATCAGTTCTGCAGCAATTTGTTTTTATGGACTGAATACTCGAATTTATATAATCAAGAGTAGATAGACTGAAATTAAATTGACAATTGTTATTATAAAAATTATTTTTGTAGAAGTCGATTTTATCCTTACCTTTATCAGATATGTCTTGTAAAAAAGACCCAAAATAATTATTGATATCTTCAGGATTTGATAAATGGTGTGGCAGATTATAATTTTTATAAGTACGGATATTGAGATCTCTCAAAGTTTTTCAAGTTTTATATGAGTTATTTTCAGCACAAATAGTTTCAAGATAATGTTTTTTAGCTCGCCTAACTAATGACACTGTTTGATTACGCAAATTTTTATATGTATTTTTATTTCCTTCAGTAGGGTGTTTTTTATAGCGCTGCAAGGCTTTAGACCTATGTTTTTTCATTTGCTTTATTTCTTCCGTTAGCCACGGTGCTTTAGGTTTAGTGATTCTAGCTTCGTTAAAAGGAGCATGTTTTTCAAATAGGTTTAGTAACATTTCATTAAATAATCTAATTTTATCATCTATATTGCGTTCTCTGAGAATAACATTCCAGTTTAAATTATATAAGTCTACGCAAAAATTATTGTAATTAAAGTTTTTAAAACAGCGGTATCTTATTACTTTGGGTGGGGGTTTATGTAACTTAAAATTCAGATTAACGTATACAAGATTGTGATCTGATATATCATCTGTCGGACTAGTGCCGCAGCATTCAATTAACTTAGGATTGTTGACAAAAATTGGGTCAATTAACGTGCTAGTGGACTTCGTTATTCTAGTGGGTTCACTTAGAATCTGAGAAAGGCCGTAGGACTCAAAACAACCAGAAATTGGGGTATTTAAATTAAGAAAATTGATATTTAGGTCCCCAGTGCATATTACTTGATCGAACAAAGGACAGATATATGAAAGTATACTGTCGAAATCTGGAATGAGGCTATTAATATTGAGGTGAGGCGGACGATAAAAAGCACCAATAGCAACCGTTATAGAGCGAAAATTAATTTTAATAAAAAGATGTTCCAATTGCGGATTTACCTGAATAATAAATGACATTTTTTTAGATGAAATTGATTCTTTAACATATGCAGCTATCCCACCCCCACGTCCTAACCTATCGACCCTATAAATACTATATGACAGAGAGTGAGTGAGTGAGACAAGTTTCAGTGACCATAACGACGTCATAATCATTACATTTTACTAAATCAGAAAATGTGTGAAATCCTGTAAGTAGCGATCTGATATTGATATGAGCAAATTTCATTCTATTTTTAACTTAAAATCATTAAAAAAAAATAATAAAAACAAATTAGAGCAATAACATTTTAATTAACATCAGCCTGCATGCTATCGATTTACGTTAAAGATAAATAAATTCTACTTAATATATAATTAAAGACCGATGTAAAATACAGACAGTAAAAGAAACAAAAAAAATTCCAAAATAAATTATCAAAACAATAAGCCGTTAAACCACGAAATCGCGCAGGGGGCACTCGAAAAAGGAGCTAATGTTAAGGACTAATGTGTAAAATAATATTAATATTAATAACCAATTAGGGCTATTTCCTCTATTTATTTACAGAAAAGTGGAACTGGCGTGACAAAGGGCACAGCAAAATAAAGCTGAGTGTGAACAGACCCACATCCTGGGCTCCAATATTCAAAATTATCATAATGTAGTAAAAAGAATGAAAACAGAAAGAAATAAAAGATGTAATATTGTGATTTGATAACTTAAAAAATAAAAAAAAAAGAAATTAAATAATATGTAGGTATATTCTTGTTAATTAAAAATCCCTAACCAAAAACCATAAAAAGTATATACAGGGTTATTCACGCAACCCGTTTATTAAAAGTTTTTGATGATGCCATTTAGATAAAAATTTCAAATTTTGGGATTAAGGTAAGGTCAAGGGGTATTTCTTTTTTGAAATATTTTCAACTTCCTGTCACTTCCGGTTTAACCGGAAGTTGGTATCAGCTTGCTTATTTTAAATGGAACACCCTGTATTTTATGATATTTTTGGAGTCTACGGAGAATTTTAATGCTATTTTATGTAGCATGTCCTATACCTAGGTTCAAGCGTTATATATCTTTGTAAAATTTTAAAATCTTTCTTTGTAAGTTTTGATATAATCTTCGTATTTTGCAGACAATCGGTAAATAATCTTAGGTTTCTATTTTTTTATTGAATTTGTCTATTTTTATACAGGGTGTCCTAAATTCAGCGGCAAACATTCACATTTTCAAAGCCGCTAAAGTCCGTTTTTTTAAATGGGACACCCTATAACTTTATGCACTATCAAATGTAGAATTTCATTTTCTATCGAACTGTATTAAGGTTCGCTATACCTATTCGTAACCATTTTCGAAATAATCAGGTTTTTATTAAACTATAATATGTATTTGCTAAATTCTTACACCTTCCCGTAGTAAGCAATGGAAAAACAATTATTGTGCTTTTCTATTCAACATGACAGCTGATTTGAAACTTTTAAATTAAAATAAAATAACACTCAAAAGCTGATATTCCCAATTTATTTTATATTCGCGGAGAATGTTATAAAATTTTGGAGAGAACGTGCCATGTTTTTAATGAAAAACATCCTCATTTATCGCCAATGAACATGAGAAAATTGAAGAGGATTGAAACGAAATTTTTTCGTTTCGGAAAAGTTAAAGTTATAAAAAATGTAATACATTATTTACATTATTTTTAACCATATCTACTAAGTTCAAGAAGGTTCTAAACTTGTTTTAGTGAACTTAAAAATTATAGCAATTTAACAATCAACAATAAATAAATAAAATAATAAAATTGAATAATAACAAATGTTCTATATGCTGTCCGTTCATTTGAAGACACATTTCAATTCTTCTTTGTACAGTTGCTGTGGCCCGTTGAATTTGTCCGTTTTCTAATTCGGCAAAAGCTGTCCTGTCCAGTAAATCTTGTTGGTTATTTACTGGGGAAGCATAGACTTTACCTTTGATAAATCCTCATAAATAAAAGTCTAGGGGTGTTAAATCAGGCGATCGCGGGGGCCATCTCCAAGGGCCATTGGGACCAATCCAGCGATCTTCAAAAATTCGAGATAATTAGAGATCAACTGCAGCGGAATTATGTGCTGGTGCCCCATCTAATTGATACCAATAATTTTGCAGCTCACCAATAGGAATTTCTTCTATAAATTCAGAAACCGTCCCTCGTAGAATTTCCAAATACTTATCACTGTTTAAATTGTCTTCATAAATACAGTACCGCACCTGATCATTTAATACTATACCGAAAACATTGAAGCTAAAAAAAAGCGTGCGGATTTTCTGCTGCCCAGAAATGTTCGTTTCTTTTATTTGTTCTTCCTTCTCTAGAAAATTTCGCTTTATCGGTCCAAAATATTTTTGAAAAGAATTGATGGTCCTCTTGAATTTTCAAAAACATTAATTCGCTAAATTCTACTCGTCGGACGTCATCACCAGGTCTCAAGGCTTGCACGTTTTGGAAGGAATAAGGGTGCATATGATGTTCGCTCAAGATTCTTTGGACATATGAGGAAGAAGTTCCCAAATCGTTTTCTGCAGACGGTATTGAACTTTGCGGGTTTGCGTGGAAATAAACTAATTTGTTTATTACGTTATCCTCGGCATTTGTCACTGGTTTCGGAACATTTTTTGTAACTTTAACCTTGCCAAAACGCAAAAAGTTCGTTTCAATCCTCTTGAATTTTGACTTGTTCATTGGCGGTAAATCAGGGTGGTGTTCATTAAACACACGACACGTTCTCTCCAAAATTTTATAACATTCTCCATGAATATAAAATAGATTGAGAATATGAGCGTTTGATGTATGAGTATTCTTCCATTTCGATTTAGAAGATTTAGTTTATCACTGACAGCTGTCGATAAATAACGCATACTAATCATCTGTCATATTGGATATTAGATCTCAATTGTTTTTCCATGGCTCACCATTGGAACATGTAAACATTTAAGCAAATACATACGATATTTTTATAAAACCCAATTATTTCGAAAATGGTTATGAATAGGTATAGGGAATCTTAAAACAGTTCGATAGAAAATGAAATTCTACATTTGGTAGTGCATAAAGTTATAGGGTGTCCCATTTAAAAAAAACGGACTTTAGCGGTTTTGAAAATGTGAATGTTTGCCGCTGAATTTAGGACACCCTGTATAAAAATAGACAAATTCAATACAAAAAATAGAAACCTAAGATTATTTACCGATCGTCTGCAAAATATGAAGATTATATCTTCAAAACTTACAAAAATATGACATTTTAAAATTTGGTACCCCGATGGCTCATTTTCGGGTCAAGGTCAAATATCTTAAAAACGCTTGATCCTAGGTATAGGACAGGCTACATAAAATAGCATTAAAATTTTTCGTAGAATCCAAAAATATCATAAAATACAGGGTGTTCCGTTCAAAATAAGCAAGTTGATACCAACTTCTGGTTAAACCGGAAGTGACAGGAAGTTGAAAATATTTCAAAAAAGAAGTTATCTTTCACCTTACCTTAATCCCAAAATTTGAAATTTTTATCTAAATGGCATCATCAAAAACTTTTAATGAACGGGTTGCGTGAATAACCCTTTATTTGTGCTTATTCTTAAGAAATATATTATAAAATTGCACATACAGTAAGAGTAAACAAAAGAAAACTATTTTCATATGAGTACATTGTTATTATAGATTGCTGTAAACGAAAAGTCGTATAAATAAGCAAGAGTACTGACAGTAAATCAGGTGTGGATATCCTTAAAAACACAAAACACTAATTAACTTGCATCCGAGTCACTGCACGAGTCATTTAGGTCATTTTCAAATTTAATTCATTTTCGAGCACCCGCCACTTCTATATAAACAAGACCGTTGAAAGACCAGGCTGATTTTCCAAATATTGCACGAGCCTTTTTGAATAGAAGTTTAAGCTTATTTTTAAATTAATCAATAATAGATTCATACATATCGGGTACTTCTTCCTTTAGTCCATGAACAATAAGAGATTGACAGTTCTGTTTTATTTCCATGTTTTTTATTTTTACCTGCAAAACATCGACTTCAAATTTTGTTTTACTAATCTCCTTTACTAATTCCTGCAGGGAAACATTGATACTTTCCTGGAAAGATTTAAGTTGGTCTCCTATTACACTACCATCGACGCCTGAAGGGTGGTTAGCGGATGGTGTTTGTGTGGATTTGAAGCTTAAAAATTCTTCGTGTAGGGTCAAGCCTTGATTGAAGTCTTGCGTAAGTTTTTCTACACGTGTATTAAGATCAGCGACATTAGGTGCAAATAACACGTTTTCAGAAACTTTTTATACTTTATGTGGTGGAACAAAATGACGACCTGGTGACACGTGAACACGTTAGGTTATTATCCAAATTACTACAAATTTTACACAAAAACCAAGTTTTACATAAAAATGGGTTGGTAACATTTTGATATGAATCTAGAATTGTTCAAAAATCAAGGGTCATAAGGGGATGATTGATGATTGGTAAAAATCCAATATGGTGGAACAAAATGGCGGTCTAGCGAATTATAAAAAAAATATTACTGAAAAACTACTCAATCAAGTCACCTAAAATGTTGCCCAAAAATCAAATATTAAGTGGAAATCAACAACAAGATGGCGAAACAAAATAGCGGCCTAGTGAAATGTTAAAAAAATATTACTAAAAAACTTCTTATTCAGTTTACTTGAAATTTTCCTCAAAAATGTATTATGTAATCCAAGATGGGGAAACAAGATGGCATGGCCCTAAATTTTGGTCACGTCTTTGTTTGGTTTGACGTTTTATCGACCACGTAATAAGTCCATTTTCAAACTAGTCTCCTGCTGTAAGCTACTTCGCAATTGTTATAAATACGCAGAACGGCGTCCTGAAATTTTTTGTCTGTCTGTATCTCAAGCAGCTTTTCTAGATGCCTGGAAATTCCTTTTGTTGGTGACCGGTGACGTCGTAGATGACTAGAGGTAAGGCAATGTCTGAATAGTTTTGTGGTAAATAGCTCATTTTTCCACATTACGTGTCGATTTTATTTTAAGACAAACAATCTTTTGTAGGGTCTCAAGTTCCGGTTTCAAGTTAATATTTCAAGTATACCGGGTGACATCAGTGGCGGCTCGTGGTGTTTAGGCTAGGGTAGGCGACAACCACAATAATTTCAAGAATAATGACGTTATAAGAAAACGTTAAGCCGCGTACACACTTAGCTGACAACTAAGTTTTATAAATTAAATTTATCCGCCTATCTTTTAAAAGGGCGAATTTACTTATTATGACATCCGTAAAGTTATCAGCCTTCTGTAAGGAGCAGAACAACTCTTTTTCTATTGAAATTAGCGCAAGTGACGATAAACGTTCATTTTTTATTGTATTGCGAGAATACGTTTTTATTCGCTTTAAACAAGAGAAATGTCTTTCCACTGAGGTACTTGTAATAGGTATGGTAGCAATTAACGCAAAAAGTTTGTAACTTTCAGGAAATATTTCTTGAAGTTCATTTTTTACGAAATGTTTTAAAATTGCCTCGACGCTCAGCAATGCAAATTGTTCATCGAGATATGTATATTACACTAAGCTCATTAATTAATTTTTGTTTGTCAAAGAAATATTAATAAAAGTTGGTCACATTCGTCACAAATTCAAGCCGAAAATTTTTGCTATATTCTTCGAATTTTGAGGAATCCGAGAAAAATATAATAACTGAGACATATCTGCAACTTCTATTTGAGTCACAATATTGTCAATTATCTCATAAAATAAAATGCGTAAAGAACTTTGCTCATCGCCTTTAATGGTGTCCGATAACTTAATTCTTTTTGACTATTGCCCTGAGTCCCTATTATTAAAAATCCTTGTTTGGGCTTGTTCAAATATTGTATTAAACATGGTCTCATTTCTCAATAACTTGATACGATCTCTTGCCATAAATATTTGCTTTTTACAATAGGTGATGTCCAATGATTTTTTCTGTAGAATGTTGAAAAGGGGGTCAGTTATGTCAAAAATATGTTTATACACAGCGGTAAGAAACGAAAATTCTAAATCGTTCATAAATTTAAGATATCCCTTGGCCCCGTTTATTGACTCAGCCGATGATGATTGGTCGTCAATAATTTTAGAAAAAACTAATTTTAGGCCTTCCCATTCAGAGTGCAAGATTTGAATGATTTTAGAACGGGAAGCCCACCTGGTGTCTGAACTGGAAGAAATCTTTCCTATCGTCGAATCTAAAGTAAATGTCCGTTTTGCAGACTGATGAAAAAATCCGGGAATCGAGGACGCACTTGCGAAAAAAATTCGGCAATTTTTTATATTTTTTGAACCAGTTTGTAAAACCAAATTCAATCTGTGCGCACTACAATGCGTAAACAAAGCAAAAGGAGCATCATCTTTAACTTTTTTTTGCAAACCATTCAATGAACCTGCCATCACACTAGCACCATCGTAGCATTGCCCAACTAATTTTGTTTTATAATCGAAATTGCCTATGACTGTAACAATTAATCCATACATTGCGTCCGCTGTTCTGTCTTCGCTAACGTCATGAAAACCCAAGAAACTTTCTTTGATTTCACCGTATTTATTAACGTACCGAATTGAAATCGCACATTGGGACTTCTCAGAAATATCCGTAGTATCGTCAGCTTGCACTGCAAAAAACAACGACTCTTTTATCTCCCTATGAATTGTATCTGCAAGGTAATCGGAAATACAGGATATCAAATCATTCTGGATAGTTTTTGATAAACCAGAGAAAATATTTCCAATTTTTTTTAAATGTTGTTGTATTTCGTTATCACGTTTAATTAACAGATTAAAAGTTTCCCGAAAATTTCCCGCACTAACGGAATCGCTTTTTTCATTATGGCCTCTGAAAGATAATTCTTGCTTTGCTAGGTGACACGTAACATCGACCAAATAGCTCATTAGAAGTCTGTTTTTTCTCACCTCCTCATTATATAATTTAAGAGACAAAGAAGATTGTAATTGTAGCGCATCCTGTATAGTGCTACTGTTTTTTTCTAACCGCTTTAAACTAAGATAACTGCTTAAATGTTCTTTCGATGATTCGTGTTTTTTTATGGCCGCAGATAAATTTTTCAAATCAGAAAATCCCTGACGCACCCAAGTATTGTTTCTGCCTTTTGCCAAAAGTAAACATGGCCAACAAAACAAATTTTGTTTAAAATAGCTACCACATATCCACTGATGACTTTCGTACCATTGAGCTTTAAACGATCGTGAAAAAGTTTGGCCCTGTTTTTTATCAGGCTTTAAAATATTGAGAAGTGGCGTGGGGCGGCCAAAATAAATAACATTTTTTTGATCGTTTTCGTTTAGACGCGAAAATGGTGTCTCGCACAAAGAGCAAACAATATCATGCACCGGATTATTCGCCATGACTTTTTAAAAATCCATTAAAAAAAAAACAAAGCAACGTAATGTACCTATATAAAATAGAACAAACCGGAAAAAACGCACTTAACCTACGGTCGACGCGACGGTAAATTCATCGAATATGAACCGTCCAACCCCTAAAACTAGCGAAACTACACTTAAAAGCAAAATATTTAATACCTAAATATGTCTATTAGAAACAAATAAAACAAAAATACTTATCCGTTTATCAGGATTTCTTCGTTTTTCTTCTGGCCAATGCCGATAAACAACCAAAATCACAAATTAAAGCACAGAAAAACTAGACGCGGTCGTAAAATAATAGTCAAAAAAACACACACGTATCACCGTCCAATGTTTTTATTTATTGATCGATATCAGAAAACGAGAGCGGTCAGAATGTAATTGACAAAATTTCAAATCACTTGACCGGAAATCCGAACGAACGATAATATTGCATCATGCATACTATTTACGATTTTTACGAATTATAAATGAGATTAATGAGAATAGTAGCAGGTGGCCAACGTTGCCAAACGCAAAATTTGTAAATACGGTTTCGCAAGCCTGAGAAGAATTTCTTTATTTTTCTTGAGATGTACCTAGATTTTGTTTAAAAAACCCTTTCAAAACCACCCTAACAACATTGAAACTGCTTATTTTATTTTTTTTTATGGTTTGCAATGTTAGCATATGTAAGGCTGCCAATTTTCATCTTATTCTTCGTGTCGAGAGCTTTTCAAAAACATACCATAAGTCATATTTATTTTCATAAATAACATAAAAAAATGCATTTTTCTTTAAACGGATTTATAGCATAGCAGATCAATCGAAATAAGAGAAGGTGGCTGTGGAGCCATGGAAAAAGTTAACAAATATTTATTAACGAAATAACAAAGTAACAGCATCAGAAAGAATTAGGAAGTAGGTAAAAGGTAATAATTATAATTTCATTAAAACTACAAATATTGTTCAAATTGTAGACCATTATGTGTCCTACAAGTGTAACAAACTTTAAAAATTCTTTTTAATGCATTTTCTATTGTAAATGACTGTCTTTGTAACTCTGCAAAAGCGTTTTCGGTGGCCATTCTTAGTTGTTCTAAGTTTTCGTATCGCCTTACATAAACCTTGTTTTCTAAATAACCCCACAAAAAGAAATCTAAAACTGAGAGGTCAGGGGATCGTGGTGGCCATCGAACAGGTCCGTGTGTTCCTATCCATCTTCCAGGAAAATGGTCGTTAAGCCAGTTTTGACTTATTCTGGCATTGTGGGCTGGAGCTCCGTCTTGCTGGAAATAAATCCTATTTAGTTGAGCCAAGGGAACATCATCCAAAATTCCTAATGCGTCTTCTAGGATTCGCACGTAACCAATCGAATTCAGATTTCCTTCATATATTTGGTAAACTATTTTTCGGTTGAAAATAAAACAGGAGACATTGAATCCAAATCTGCCCTGACGCTCCCTAGGAAAAATAAAATGGTTGTTTTCTTGACTCCAAAATCGCGTGTTGTGTCTATTTAAAATCCCTGAACTAGTAAAATGTGCCTCGTCTGACCAAATAATCTTTTTTTCAAAATCGATATCTTCTGCCTTCATATTTATAAACCAATTGCAGAACTCCAATCTGCGCTCTGCATCACCAGGATGCAGATGATGCACAAGTTTGTATTTATAGGGTTTGAATTTGTGCTTTTTCAAAATTTTCTGCACTTTGGTTTTCGGTACAGCCGCCTCTTCGTCTATTTTCCTGCAAGATGTTTCAGGAGCTATCTGAACGAGGGCTAAAACGTTGACCTCAGATTCTTCGTTGTCTTTATTGTAAGTTCGCGATCGAGGCTTGTTAAAAGATCCATATTGGCAAAGATTATTTTTAATTTTTTGAAAAATTCTTTTTTCTGGTTGTCTTCTCTCGGGATATCTAAGATAAAATAAAGCGAACCAATAAAGTCAAAATGCAGGAAGATAAAAAAGAACTAACCTGTTCAGATAAAGCTCTGCCGCCTGATCTGCATCTTCATTAGACAATATAAAACACGCGTTCATATCATATTTCTCAAAATATTCAAATTTTTGATTCTGAGCCATATTAAAAACAATAATTATAACAGACGTCAAGAAAAATTTAAACGCAATAATGCCAAAAATGACAGCAGTAATGGCTGCCTGATCATATTTTTGTTGGCGTTGCCATGGCTACCACAGCCACCTTCTCTTATTTCGATTGATCCGCTATGCCATAAATCCGTTTAAAGAAAAATGCATTTTTTCATGTTATTTATGAAAATAAATATGACTTATGGTATGTTTTTGAAAAGCTCTCGACACGAAGAATAAGATGAAAAAATAATATTTAGGGTCTCCCATTTAAAAAATAGTAGGTTATGCCAATATGTCAAAAACTATGACTCTCAGCAAAAATCTGAGTATGCCACTGAATTCTACGTGAAAAAATCTATAAAGACCAGTTGAAACATTTTAAATATATTTTACGATAGCTGAGTTACAGGGGGTGTCCGAAAATGACAAATTTTCGAAATCACCCTGTAGCACGGAAACTAAAATGGTTAGGGCAAATCTGTTTGCGGCCTCTTTAGTTTCATCGAAAAGTAGCACGGTGTCGCGAAAATCGCATCTCTCTATCTCTACTTATAAGCTGGAAACCCCGTAAAACCTACGAAAATGGGACACCCTGTACAATAACGGGCCAACTGACTGTTTTTCGCTTTAGATAAATATTAACATCATAAAAATAGGGTACCTAATTTTTAATTTTGCATTTGTTTATAAAAGTTAAGTTAATGATAACTTAACCTAGTGTGATAACTATCTATAAACAAAGTTTTGCTAAAATTAAAATAATCATATTAGCCTTGACAGAGGTTGCTATGGTTTTTAAAAACAATTGAATTTTGACAAGTAACTTTTATCACTTGTGAGCTTGGCAGATTGTAGCACTTTTTGTAAATTCTCGTACTTTATTTCGTGTCTCCATTGGTGTAGACTAAAAGTTCTTTGTAATCTCTTTAAAATAGCAAATTTTACAAGGGCTGAACAAATAGATATGCTCAAACACTCTACGTAGAGCGATACCCCGATAGAAACCAACCCTGCTATGTCTATTTCCCGTGGCTAGTACAACATTTGAAAACAGTTCCCCAAAACGAAAATGAAGGAAAGTTCTATTTCTACTCACCAAATTGAAAGTGAAGTTGGAGTTAACAGAGGAAGTGCAAGGAACATTTTCAAGTAAGTAAGCAAAGTACAAGACCTACAAATACCAAATCCACCAACACTTGGATGTTATTGACATTGCTCGGCGAGTTGAATTAAATTCTGATTCAATTTACATTTAGATGTTAGATTAATATACTTACGTGTGAGCAATTCCTTTGCCTATGGCCTTAAAACTTAATATTTAGATTTATTTATTATTAGTTGAGAATTCTTTATTGTCGTGCTGTGACATAAATCCATACCTATTAATAATTTCTCTAGAATTGATAAGTTACATAATAAGATGAAAAAAGCTCAAATAAGACGAATAGGACTGCGTAAAAATATACAGGGTGCCCCATTTAAAAAAAAAACGTGACTTTGGGTCATGTATCAAAAACGACGGCCCCGAGTAAAAATCTGTCTACGCCACTGGATTCTACGTAAAAAACTCTATAAGAGCAAGTTTTTACTTTTTCGATACGTTAAAAGATAACCGAGATACAAGGGGTGTCCCAAAATGCAACTTTTTCAATTTGGCCCTGTATCTCCGAAACGAGGCGGGCTATGGAAAATCTGATTACGGCAGCTTGAGTTTGACAAAAAAGTGGCACGGTGTCGCGAAAACCTCAACCCTAAATATTTGCAAATACCGGAGATACCTTGCATTTACAACCAAAATTGGACACCCTGTACATATACACAAACCCATGGACTATTTTGTTTTTACTAAAATTTGTTGATCTATGCATTGGCAATCCGTATTTACCTTATTTTTATATAAAAGTCAGAATTTTGTTACACACATACATACACAAATCAATGGACTATTTTATTTCTATATAATATTTGTTTATCTATGCATGGGCAATCCGATGAGCTCATTTAGTAAGTCCGCACTCATAATCTATACGTATTATTTTACTGAACACATTATCGCAGTTTCGGTGTCGAGGTTACGACAGGCGGTGTTAATGGTGTTAAGTTTGCATAAAAGTGATCCCAATAGTATTTTCAATACTAAAAAACCGAAATTATAAATTTGATATAATTATAACTCTTCTATTAAAATACATATCGATAATAAATTTCCCGCAAACCAATCTACAATCAAAATTCGAAAATATGGGCCGGGCGCACGGAAGATAATTGGCCCTATTACAGAACGACAAGAGACTCGCGTGTTTGCCTCGCATTAAATTTTAATCACAACTAAATTGGTTGCCGTAATTTGATCCATTTTAATTTTTATATAAACGGCATCGAAAAATGTCAGCCTATTACGGAAGTAAATAGATTACTATCGTTAAAATGAAACAGTGCAATCACTGTGTACTATTTTAACGATGGCTAAATTATTATTTTAATGCCAGAGTCGCTAAGTAGGTATTACTTTTCCTGTCTAAATTTTCAGTTTGAATTTTACTTATTAGCAGTCACTGACTGGTAAACGATGTCCTTTACGACTTTGTCTAATTAAAAGAGGTAGGGTATTGTAATTAGGACAGTAGATTTAACATAGAACGCAAGCTTTCAATAAGGCTCTGATCAACTAAGAAATCGTGGTTCTTGGGATTAGACTTTGTCAAATTGGAACTACTATCTTCGATTGCACGAGACAACTTCAGAGGATCATTACTCCACGAGACCTGAACCCTGAATGAGGTCGGATTTTTTTTGGTGACGGTGGGGAGTGCATTTATGCACGAATCCCCTTGCAGGTGGAAGAGGAAACAGTATGTCAGAGAACCCAATATCCACTAAACACCAACGGGCCCCCATCAGATGGACCACCATCGGGCAAGTCTAAGGATCCTTCGATAGGGTTGATGCCGTCCTTCCGCGAGAAGCTCCTTTATAAGGACATGGTCCTCGCCATGGTGGTGGAGAGTCCTCTCTTGGCATGATGTTTGTACCACCTGTCGTTACTGGTTGGCCTCTGAAAACTAAAATATTATTAGTATATTAATGTTGTCTTACCAGGTTTGATGTTTTGATATCTGAGGAGCACGAAGAGTCAGAAATTTCCATTTGCCCACATCCAGCTTTGAGTATATTAGTGCAGGAGACCATGCCTTAGTCTCCTGTACCGTGTCCAGTTGTTGTGGGCTGGAGCTAGTGGATCGTAGTCTAACAGGTCTTTCATTGGGGTGGTTTTCGGCTGCCCTGAGAACTCATGTAGCCTTTCGCAGCATATAGTCTTCACTTGAGGTCCGTTGAAGATCTCGCTGCAGGACTTCATTCCTGATAAACCACAGGGCATCTGCTGCCATCGTAATCAGTTTATTTTCAGTCCTCTTAAGATTCATAAGATGGTGTTTTGAAGCATATCCGAAGGCTGTGGAACCATAAGTGTGTTGGCTCTTTGCTACTGTTTGGATCCGTAGCAACTTAGACCTCAGTCCCATTTTGCTTTTTCGATAGAGCAACGGATAGAGTTTATTCATTGCTTGTCTGGTTTTTGTCCTCGCAGCGTTCATGTGTTTGGTCCATGTCAGCCTTTTATCCGTGATTATCCATAGGTACTTGGCCTCGTCGGACCAAGGGATTTCCACATCTTCAACTCAGCAACGGATTCTGGCTCTTGGAGTCTCCTTCGTTGGAATAGGATTACTTGTGACTTCTGGGGGTTGATCTTAACCTTCCATTTGATGCACCGGTCATGGAGTTTATCAATACCTTCTTGCAGACGCCTACCCAGGATATGGGCGTTTCTGCTTTGGTGTAGGATGGCTGTATCATCGGCGTAGAGTGCTCTTCTGCCCTCTTCTCTAATTGGGACACCGTGAGAGAAGATAGAGTATAGTATGGGTCCCAGCACTGACTGTGAATCATTTACTTTGACTGTAAACGATCTGTCCTGCGGATAACTGCAGATAGGCTTGATGTTTCTTCCCTCGTATCCAGCCCTGACATTTTGTGTGCCACATCCTGCCAAAGGCTCTCTCGATGCCACTGTGGCCGCTCTGTTGTTGAAATCTTTGGTGATGTACTCTCTTACTCTGGATACTTTTTGCTCGGATGAGTGCCCTACCCTGAAGCCGAACTGCTCATCTGGAATGGCATCTACCTCGTGGGACTCATCTCTCAGCCTTCTTGCTATGTCTCTTTCAGTTACTTTGCTTAATGCAGGTAGTAGGGTGGTGGGCCAGTAGTTTTGAGGTTGCGTCCTATCTTTGCCTGGTTTTCTATTGACGATGACCTCTGCCTTTTTCCATGTTCTGGAGAAATGACATGTTCTTATTATGGAGTTTATGAGGTTGGCCATCGCACTGTATCATTTCTTGGGGAAGTATTTCAGCCTCTTGCTGGTGATGCCGTCAGCTCCAGAGGCTTTTTTAACCTTCAGTTTCATGATGTTTCGAACTTCCCTAGGTGAGACAGAATGCGAATTTTGTTGCGGTTGCGGTAAAATCCAAGCATCTAAGTCTTTGACTGAGCCGTTGACCTCGTCAATGTTCTTCGTCCTCTTCTGGGTTTTGGTTTAGCTGGCCTTATTGGACAATGGAATCCGCTAAGGCTTCGGCTTTATCTTCGTCAGTGTAAATCACTTCATCAATCATACTTTTTGCACACCCACAGTGAATAAAACACGCGATTAAAAGTCACACATTTTTTACTTACACCATTGCAAACCATACTGCTCAAACCTACTTTGTACTTCGGCGAAAATATCTTTTCCAGTAATGGTTCTTTGTAGTGGCCCTAAAGCCAGTAATTCCTCTGTCACTACACATTCTTCATCAACACTTCACATAAAAATACCTAACTGGGCTGTGTCAGATAAATTGGTACTCTCATCCAAAGCAATCCAAAAGTCTTGAAAACCAGCCAATCTATCACTCAATGCTTTTTTGATATCACTAGCCATCATATCTAACATCAGTACGTCGCGATAAGCTCACTTTCCTAAACTTTCTCTTCTTTTCTGGGCACAGAAGTTCTGGAACATCTACTAGGTGCTAATAAACTCTCCCTCAGAAAATGACTTTGATGTTATCGCTATTTTGGAACTAACTATAAAACTAACTTTACAAACGCTGTTTAGATTTGATCATTGTTAACGGAACATTTGTTTCCCTAAATCGGTAAAAATGTTTTAAATTTCATTTGTTTCTAACTGGCCCTTAAATTATATCGAGCGAAATGCTTCCTGGAGTAATCTCTATTCTTTTAAAACAGAAATTGTTTTATTGCACAACAAACACTAATTTACCACTGTGCACGATAAAAAACTGTTGATCAGTCTTTTTTTTTGGAATTGACGACATTCTGTGTTCACGTTCCTCTATTTTAAACCAGACATCTTGATAGATTTTTTTTTCTTTTGAGCTGAATTTGCTTGAATATTTCCCGCGTCTTTTCTTATCGGTTGTTAAGAAGTAATGAGTTAACACGCGCGCTGAGCGGTTTATATATTACTCGCAATGAGCAACTAGAATACTCTCGAATCGAAAGTCTCGATCGTACGAGAATATGTGATGCGAGCGCTCAGAGCCGACTATTATTCATAACGCATCGCTCGGAGCGCTTCAAGATCATCGGGCAGCTTCCCGAATGTTTATCCGTTTGTCTCTTACTAACGACTATTTCTATCTCGATCTGCGTACGCTTAATAAAATTATGTAACGATTTTAGTCTTTATGAATTGAAGAATACAGTTTTAGGTTGGTTGACAGTAATTACAAATTGTGTGCTAAATCTTTAATTTTTTTGTGCGTTATTTGAAATTTCTGGCGGGCCGGATTGGAGCTGATGGAGTGTCGGATCCTTGCCCATATATGTTCTAAAATAACAAACTTAGCAACGAAAAAACGACTGCTTTTCGGAAATATTTTCTAGCAAAATTTGCACAATGTCTGACCCAACTAGTGCTAAAAGATACAGTTTGGTATGTTATTGGGATTGAAAACAATGATTTTATGTATATATAATGATCTTTATTTCGATCCTTATAAAGTTGGGTGAGATGGCCAACCGGGAGAGATGACCAGCTGCTAAAACTCAAAAACGCGTCGCTAGATGGCGCTGCGTATCCTCACCGGCGACAAACGTTTACGTGTGAGCACGGACAGTATGTTTTCGCTCACAGCAAGGCGACATTAAAGCTGTTGGAAAATAAAAATACTATTGCGCCCTCGTAAAATTATATAATAGTTTCTTACTACCTAGTACTGTATATATGTCGAAGTAAATCGGCCGGTGATTTCAACATATTAGGTAAGTACGATGTTCATTCTATTATTCTAACCTCTAAACACCGTTAAAATTTTATCTATCTATCGTCTATTTCTTTACAGTTTGGAGTCCTTTGGAGTTTACTGCAGAAAAATGCCAACGAAGTATATCAGAAAGAACACGAATCGTGGAAACTGCACTCAAGAAAATCTGAGACTAGCAATTGAAGCTCTCAGAAATGGTTCGTCTGTAAATGGAGCCTCAAAAACTTATCGCATTCGAAGGAAAACCCTTGAAAGGAAAGTAAAGAAGAATGTTTCCACGACTGGTAAAATGGGACCGGACAGCATGTTGGGGGAGGCAAATGAAAATAAATTAAATAATGACGGTTACAGATGTTCGAAAGCTTGCCTTTAATTTCGCTGAAACTCTACAAATCAATCATAAGTTCAATAAAGAAAAGGGAACTGCTGGTTCTGATTGGTTTAGGTCTTTCTTCAGAAGACATCCCGACTTGTCTATTCGAAAAGCTGAGGGTGTATCTCTTGGGCGAGGTGAAGGCATGAATCCTGTAGTTGTGGAAAAATATTCTGCAAGATGTACTGGGAAGCAATGGGCTTTTCGACAAACCTATGAGTGTATACAATGTCGATGAAGCAGGTCTATAATCAAATAATCGACCTGGGAATGTTATAGCTAAAAAAGGAGCAAAAGATGTTGTTACAGTGATATCAGGAGAAAAGGGTGAGACAATCTCTTGCATAGCTTGCTGTAATGCGGAAGGTTTTTTTCTACCACCAGTCTGTGTATTTAAAGACCGAGTGGACTGACTCGATGCCGCCCGGTTCACAAATTGTGATGTCTCAAAAATCAGCCTATGTAACTGCAACTATTTTTTTGGATTGGTTTAAAGACCACTTCTTACCTCGTAAAAACGAAGGGAAGGCCTTATTAATTCTTGACGGGCATGCATCTCATTGTTCTTGCGTTGAACTTTTAGAAACAGGTGAAACTAATAATGTCGTTTTGTTGTGCCTTCCTCCTCGCACCACTCATTATTTGCAACCACTCGATAGGGCTTTTTTCAAGTCTCTTAAAACTTTTTACTATCAAGAGAGAATGGATAAACCTTCAATTTGGAGAAAAAATTACAGCGTGCGCTGGAAATGCAATGTCCGGCTTCAGAGCCACTGGTATATTACCCTGGAACCCTGATTCTATACCCGATCATGTTTACACTGTTTCTGATCGAATTGTAAACAACGAAAGAGAGAAGTCCAGGAAGCATACAAAGTAACTATTCATTCGTAAATTTTGAAGCGAAACAAATAAATTACTTTTAAATGCCATCCTGTAGCCACGCACATACAGAGCCTCTTGTTTAACACCCTGTATTAATCCTACACCTATAGCCTTTTAACTTCTCCCGCTTGCGACTCTGAAAGATAGATCCGCGAAGAAAACCCAACGAACAAAAAAAAAAGAACGTTCCAAAGAAAAATGTTCAAGAAAAAACAATTGTTCGAAAAAGAAAACGCTCACCTTCGCCAAGTTCTGATCAGGAAGTGGGTATATATGTCAATAAAATTTGCATAAAACCGAATGTACAGGATGTGGAGAAAACTACATCTCAATATGGTTGCAGTGTATAATATGCCAGATGTGGTTTCAAAAATATTGGGATGAAAGTAAAGCTTTAAATTTTGATGGTAAACCTTAAAAAAAATTACGTCACCATGCAAAATCGTTTGCTCTCCCCACTTTACCCTACATAAAATAACATAAATAACTATTCTGTAAATTTTCGAAACAAATAAATTACTTTTAAATTTGCAGTATCTTGTTTAACACCCCGTGTTTTTGGCTTGTAAGTATTCTCCTTAAAATGGGTATATTAAAATTTTGCATCGCTGAAAACTACATCTCAATATGTAGCTCGTTTTTAAAATATTAGAATTTAAATTTTACCTAAAAATTCGTCACTCGTTTGCCTCGTTTGCCCTGTCCAGCAGTGCAGTTGTTTGGAAATAACTTTAAAAATTGTATATGTAAACTCTGTTATTTGTACTACTCTCCTTCATAGAAGTTTATTTAAATACATTTTGAGGGTACCTTCCAATATTGAATATAAAGAAGCATATATATTGAGAATATATCTATTTTATTTTAATAATTAAATTAAATAAAGATTGCATTCTAATTAAAGGTGCGTTTTGTCCCCAACTTGTCATGCAGAAAGGGATGTTAAATAATTCAAGTCTTTTAAATGACATAAGCCAAAAGACAAAGCCATTTCGGCGATTTGATGATGAACTCGGAAAAAGTAGCTGTCCTGCAGCTGACAGGATGAAAAATGGCCCCTCTACCGCAACGACGGAGGACGCATTGGATAATCACGATTGATGATTTTTCCCGGCAAGTATAAACGAACACCGGAGAGGCCAGTGTCAGGTTTCACGGAACTGCTGAGGGGTACAAAAATAAAAGTCGATAAAAACAAGTCTTATAAAGTTTTTACGACGTGGGCTTCCAAAAAAAAACAAAATAATATACAGGGGTCAAAACATGTTCGAAAATCTGAGAGGTGATTTATTCCATAAAAATAATAAAAGAATGTCATATAAACAGAAGTCAGCAAACACTTTCTTGTTTTTCTGATATGCGTCCTACGTATCTAGAAGTTCTTAAATAAAATATGATGTACCTTATATCATAAAGCACGTTCGGATAGAAAACCAGCTCCAGTAACTCAAAAACCAGTGGACTCTCCAAATATTTATTACAGGTCAACCAAACGTTACAGGGTAATACACAAGTTTCATTTTGTAAAAATCGTTAACAGTTCTCTTTTAATCTTTGTGGCCTCTTGACAAGAACATTAGTCAAAACTTCCACAAAAGTTCCTTTCCACCCTTAACTTTTGGTAATTTATTAATTTAACAAATTTGGGATGCGTCAGAACAAAGTGCCAAAAAGAATCCCCTAGAAGAATATACAAACAACTAGACATATAGAATTCATACCTACAAATAAAATATACTATACTATATAATGTTACAGAAAGTTAAAGAAAAAAATTATTTTTAATACATTTTTTAATATCATTAAGAGATATTGAGAATATATCTATTTTATTATATTAATTTTAATACACTAACGCTGGAACCTGTGGTGGAAGATAGATCAAAATACAAGAGTTCTAACCACACTACACCACAACTTGTTACGTTCTGGACGCGCGTTTCGTTAACCAAGTTAGCATCATCAGCAGATGATATAAATTAAAGTAACTTATCGCCCTTTTGAATAAAGGTTTGAATTTTGCAGAGCCTCCAGTAAAAAATAGTTTACCAACTATTATAGGAAATATCGAAAGTTCCATTCAATATGTGCCAGAGTCAACTAAGGGATTCATTAGAGAGGCTTGCAGAAATCAAATCTCAAAAAACGTTTTTAACAACAAGTCAAAATATGTTTCTCGTAAAAATACTGATGTTATCCAGGAACTGAAGAAAAAGGAATGTTTTTATTTAAAAGCTGACAAAGGAAATAAGTTTGTTATACTAGACAAAACATATTATTTTGAAAGAGTAGACAATTTGATTCAAACTGGTCCTTACGATTTAATTGAGAAAACCCCGTTATCAAAAATGATAACAGAAGTAAAAAGTACTTTAAAACAGTGTACAAACTTTGTGTCCGATAAACTAAAATTCAAACTAACACATAGTAACCTAGAGTTATCTAAACTGTATTGCCTTCCCAAAATCCATAAACCTGGGAAGTCCATGAGACCTATTGTTTCAGCTGTTGGATCACCAACGTACAGTATATCAAAATGGTTAGTAGAAGAATTCAGCAAATTAAATATCTCGTATGATAACTTTGAGGTTACTAACTCGTTAGAATTTTTAGATAAAATTAAGAATGTTCACTTAAAAAAATTTAATATCTTTTGATGTAAGCTTATTGTTTCCTAGTGTACCCATACCACTAGCTTTAGAGTACCTAACGGAACTACTTGAAATCAATAATTTGAAGAAATTATTGATGAATATTTACTTCTTACAAAATTATGTATAAATCAAAATTTTTTTCAGTTTAACAATAAATATTATAAACAACTTGAGGGAACTGCAATGGGCAATTGCTTATCTCCGTTCTTAGCTTTTGAACCACTTCGTCATATGTGAAGCTATGTCGAGATAGGCTGATGCATTCGGTTTCCGTTAACTGGGTATTTCCAACTGCTGGATATATTTTATAACAATTTTCAAAATGTGTAGCAAACGATCGCCATAGTATTGTCGTACTCCATACTCCTTGGAATGCAGCGATTATTACTTTTAAGGGAGTTCACATACGACCAAAAATGTTTTATATTGTTGGGAATCATTTGCTCAAGGTCTGAAACATACATTAAGTAACTATATTCAATTGAGTATTTTGATTCCTTTCTCAACCTGGAGTAACGGAGATAATCTTCTTTTATTTTTTAGAACGTTTGTATTGAAGGTATGCTTTGTTTTTTTCAGTTAAAAGTTTTTTGTTTCTCCTATATACCATCGAGGATATTTTTTACTCCTTTTATGTATCTTTGGGACATGTTTCTCAATTCCTTGAAATAAAGTTTTGCAAAAACTCTGTACCACATGGTCAATGTCCTTACTTTCCTTCAACCAATGCTAGTTAATATTTAAAAAATAGTTATTTAATCCATTGTAGTCAGCCCTATAAAAGTTATATCCAAGGTCGTCTTCAAATTCCAAAGAGGGGTTAGTGAATAATGAAAAAACAATCTCCACAGGTGAGTGATGTTGAACGATATTACTAAGAGGCATCTGTGCAAACTCAACTTTAACGTCTGGAAGCTCCTCGCAGAAAATGAGATCTAAGTATTTTCCAAATTCATTTGGTATATGATTAATTTGTTGCAGTTCATTCAAAAACATTCCAGTAATTAATGTGTTTGTTGCTTCTGAGGACAGGTCGGTAGGTATTAAAAAGTCATCCTCCTTTATCCAGTGGGTTTTAGATAAGTTAAAATCGCCAGTCACCAATAACTTCCCATGTTTGTATCTTTTCCTAATGCCCTCCAACTTTTCAATAAACGTTTGGTATGATGCAACCGGTGAGTTTGGAGGGAAATATACACATCCAAGGACCATTGTACTTCCATTGACTTTGACAAGGACCCATGCATCCACAAAGTTTGGATCATTAGAGCCAGGAATACTGCTTGAGTTAAAAGTGGAGTTCACCGCTATTAAAGTAACTCCTCCCCTAGTACAATTTAATGTTTCATACTGCCTATCGGATCTATAAACGGCATAGGCTGAATTGAATATTTCTTTACTGTGAATGTCGCCGGTAAGCCATGTTTCCGTTATAGATATAAAGTCAAAGTTTGATGTAAGACTTGCCATAGAAAGTTCTTTTATTTTAGTTCTTAGACCGCCAGCATTTTGGTAATACATAGAAAAAAGGGAGTTTTTTTTTTTAATATTTCTTTCAGTGCTCGAAATTAAATATTAAATATACAGTTTTATTTTCCCATGTAATTAAATTATTCGCGACGTAAAGTTCTTGAATGTCTCGAAATGTGTACTGTTTTTCATGAGCTACAGAATGGTACCAATCACATATGTTATTTCACAAACAAAACCACTTAAATCACAATTATTTACGAGAGCACAAAAATGGTCATAAACACCTTCACTTATACAAAATTTTCAGCTACCTCTTTTTTTTTGTCTTTACTAGTTTTTCGTATACTAAGTTCAGGAAAATTGCGACCCCTTATCGGGAATTTCGGTTATTTAAATAAAAAATTAAGTTCGTTAGCACTCTTTAGTTGTTTAATTTTTTGCACTACCGACATTATATTTCATCTACATTCACAACTCAAACATAGACCGCCATGAAATTGGTTATATTTGCAAAATTAAGTTCGTAAGCACTTTTTTTTGCCCTAATCACTACCAACATTTTATTTCTTATATATTTCTAACTCACACATGAATCAAAAAAATAAAAAAATATATATTTCAAAAAAAGTATATAAATCAATTTTCATTCGATTAAAAACGTCCAAAACAATATCGAATTAGAATATCGACAGCGCGACCTCTGAACAACTGAACTTCCGCATGCCGACGTGATGCCATTTCATATTCCATTTGCTATCACGTTCGGCTGCCGCTCGGTAGCTGTGAAATCTTCGGGTACTTTGGTCAAGCTTTAAGGTAATCAGGACAATTCGGACTGCCCAGCCTAGAGATAGACCATTCGAACCGCCGCGCGCGGCTAATAGTGTAGCGTATTTACCTTTTCCCAAGGTTCGCGTTTTATTACAACTACTCGAAAGGGCGGTCAAACAAATAATTTATTTTCTGAAATATTTTTGAAGGGTCATTAACCAAATGACCCTGTGGAAGAGCTGCCACTGTTAGCATATATGAAGGCAGTCTCTTCTTTAATCCTTGACTCTGTCCAAAGAATTTTTGTTCACCTGATTGATGATCTACGCAATACAAGAAAGCTTGCAGAACTAGAACATCGTCGAACTGTGAGCGATCTGTTTTTGTATTACAGATGCTGTCACGGATTCTCTTCTGCTAATCTGCGAATCTTCCAATTTCACATTAACGAACTTTTTCTCTCTTCACTTAAAGCAACAATGGAATTTAATACTTAGATCTGCTGGCCTTTGTAATCTGTTCATAGGAAATACAAAATCGGAAAATTTCCTTTACCAGGAACTTCCTAAATTATGATTCTTTTCTTTTATTAGAAATAATGAAATTGGACCCAATTTAGTTCAGTACAGAGTCTTTTAGTAACCCATACAGGGTGGCCCATCGAAAACGTACCGCAAGGCATAACGGCCAGGGTAATTTTTTTTTCAAAAAATCCAAAAACACATCAATTTTGTTTGTGAGGGGGACAACTTTTGCCCTTAAAATGATCGCAAAATTTTCAACCCTCTAAGCGGGGGTGTCATCCCCCAAACTTTTTCAAATAGGAAGAGGGGTCAAGTGGTACCGCAATGAAAAGGGCTTTCTATTCTCTATACATTCCCGCTTTGGTTTTGAAAATCGGTCAAGTCATTTAGAAAATATGAAGGATTGAAATTTGAAAAATACATTTTTCAAAAAACGCATAAATTGAATTAAATAAAAAAAAACTTACCGTATTAATGAAGCAAATGCTGAAAATGTTGCCCGTCGACCTCCATACAGTAATACAAATTAGCTTCAAATCGTTCTCGAACATTCTGAAGAACTTGAGGGGTCACTTCGCGACAAACGTCAATAATTCGTGTTCGCAGATCTTCTAATGAGGCAAGTGGAGTGCTATACACTTTACTTTTTATGTGTCCCCATAGAAAAAAGTCTAAAGGAGTCAAGTCGGGTGACCGGGGAGGCCACTCAATGGCACCCCTTTGTCCTATCCACCGCCCGGGAAAGTTAGTGTTTAAATAATTACGCACATTTTGAGAGTAATGTGGAGGTGCACCGTCTTGTTGAAATATCAGTTCCGCTTCAACGTATCCAGGATTATTTTCGATGATGTCAGTTAGGGCTGGGTCGATGGTATTTTCCAGTAAATCTAAGTACATATCACCTGTTAGAGTTCCAGGAAGAAAAAAAGGACCCACAATAGAATTTCCAAAAATACCAGCCCACACGTTCAATTTCTGAGGATGTTGTGTGTGCACCTCGTGAAATACCCTGGGGTTGTTCTCAGCCCAGTACCGACAGTTATGCCGATTAACTACACCGTTCAAAAAGAAAGTGCACTCACCCGAAAAACACACATTGAATAGAAAATTATTATTATTGGCCACTCGTTCACTAATAGTTTCACAAAATTGCAAGCGGCGATCAAAATCGTCTTCGTTGAGTTCTTGTACCAACTGAATTTTATACGGGTGGAAATGGTGTTTTTTCAATATTCTTTGGACACTTGTACGATTCACGCCGGTCTCATTGGCTAATTTTCTTGTACTCAGCGTACTATCCATGGCAACTTGGCCCAATACAAAGACCTCCATAGCTTCATTTACTACAGGATTTTCCATCTGCCTCTTTTTATTTATAAGGGATCCAGTTTCGCGAAATTTTGCTACTAACTCGCGAACAATTTTGCCGGAAAGGTGTTTTTCAGGATGTCGTTCATTAAATATCTGCGCAACCCGATTGCCACATTCTTTATTTTTAAAATAAAGTTCGATTATTTCCACTTTTTCTGCAAGTGAGTACACCATAATTATTGATAAAAAATTTAATGATATTGAGAAATTTAAACGCACAAGTTACAGAACAGCTATCTAGCAACTACCGCACCTGATCGTTGTGGCATGTCAAATCACTAAAATCAGCAGTAAACATCTAAAATAACAGGACAAAAATAGCGAATTGGTCGAAGGAATTTATCCTTATCATTTACTCTGATAATTTGTAAATAAACATTTTAAATTTCAATCCTTCATATTTTCTAAATGACTTGACCGATTTTCAAAACCAAAGCGGGAATGTATAGAGAATAGAAAGCCCTTTTCATTGCGGTACCATTTGACCCCTCTTCCCATTTGAAAAAGTTTGGGGGGATGACACCCCCGCTTAGAGGGTTGAAAATTTTGCGATCATTTTAAGGGCAAAAATTGTCCCCCTCACAAACAAAATTGACGTGTTTTTGGATTTTTTGAAAAAAAAATTACCCTGGCCGTTATGCCTTGCGGTACGTTTTCGATGGGCCACCCTGTATATATATATTCGCCATTTTGTTCCATCTTATTGAATTCCTACTAATATTTTACCACATTCTTTCTACTTATACCGCACTTGATTCTTTGGGCAAAATTTAAAATAAATTAAATAAATAGTTTTTACACTGACCTATACCGCCATTTTGTTACATGATGTTGAATTCGTACCAGTTTAACCTATTATCACATTTCATTTTTCGAAAGTCAGTTGAAAAAATCCATTATGACGAAACAAAATGAACTCCTAGTGAAATGTTAAAAAAATTATTATTAAAAAACTACTCATCCAATTATTCCAAGTTTTATACAAACATCAAGTATTATGTTGGAATCAACTGGTAAAATTTTTGAACGAATCCAAGGTGGTGGAACAAAATGACAGCATAATAAAATATTAAAATATCCAACCTGAAAAACTACTTAATGTGTCTGTCTGTCAGTTCGCGGCATAGCTTAAAAAATTCTTACCACATTGACTTCAAACTTCGGTCAAAAATTAATTACCTGATAGTATTTTGGTAGAAATCCAATATTTTGGTAGAAATCCAATGTAAAAAAATTGTTAGAGTGGTGTATTATTTGGCATAAGGATTGTTGTTGCATCCTCAGGACACATATATACACTGTTGGTCCGCGAATATTTTCTACATATTAAGTTTATTAATTTTATTTTTTTGTGCAAAAATTAAGTGCGATATAGAGATAAATTGGTAAAGTTTTGGTACGAATTTAAAATGGCGGCCAAATAAAATTTTTAGAAAATCTACGTAAAAAATCTTGTTCAATTGAGTTTAAATTTTGCATAAAAATTAAATGTGAAAACGGGATAACCTACTACGAACTGAACCTGACGTAACAAAATGGCGGTATGTGTCAATGTAAAAACTGCTTATTGAATGTATTTTAAATTATGCCTAAAAATCAAGGGTGGCATAGGTACAAAGAAACTGGTAAAATATTGGTAGGAATCCAATATGATGGAGCAAATTGTCGCCCCATCAAAATGCTTGAAAAGACAGTATATGTAACCCATATACATTATACTGTGTAAATTGGGCTACACTTCACTGTTAATAGATTTTTTATTAAGCCGCCATTTTGCTCCGTACCAAAATTTTACCAGTTGAATCCAACATGTTACTTAATTGTTGTGCAAATTATGAGATAAATTGAGTAAGTAGTTTTTTAATAATATTTTTTTTAACAGTTCACTAGGCCGCCATTTTGTTTCGCCATATTGAATTTTTACCAAAATATTACTAGGTTATTCCAATATGACCCTTACGTTTTAACCAAAATTTGAAGTCAATCGGTCATTCAAGTAGTTTTTTAGCTATGCCGCGTACGGACAGACAGACAGACCTACGGAATTGAGAAAACAGGTCTTTTGGTACCCTGAAACGTAAAGATCGGGAAAAATTATCAAAGGGTGATTTTTTCATGATTACAATACTTCCCCTTTAAGAGGGAATTAAAAAAAATACATTGTAAATAAATCAAAAATAAAAGCAATGCAAGTTCTACGAATAAGTTCTCATATCAAGTTTAGGTTTTTTAAATGTTATACAAGGGTAAGGAGCATATTCATTATTAGCGTAATATAGGACTATCAAAATCAAATCAAATCAAAAATATATTTATTTGTAATATCATCAAAACAATTACAAAATAATTTTAAACAGTGGTAAAACAATAAATATATGGATTGGCAATTACCATATTCGTTTTATCATATTTTCATAAATAAGTTTAATAACACAATACGGCTGTGCAAAGCTGATAGCTTGACTGCTACTAGCCGATTGTGGAGGTTACTTGGTTTAAATCTTACCAAAACGTTATTAATTTGAACAAATTCAAATCTGGCTACATTCTATAAGCATTACAATGTTAATCCTAACCATAAAACAATACAAATAAACAATACCCACAAATAATACAAACAACCAACTTATTAAGTACTTACAAAAAATTTACCTCAGTATAAAAAATATATCCATATATGTTACGTAAGTAATATGAATTCAATTTTCGTAATCTTGCGTTTGAAGTTTGACCATTGAATCAGGTTTTTTAAATCTAGAGGAATCAGATTAAATAATTTGCAACCTATATATTCAAAACTTTTTTTTCCTATAGATTTGTTCACTTTAGGCAATATTCTATTATCATTTCCTTGAAATCTAGTGCAATAGTAGGTAAATTCAGGAGAAGTGAAATGATTATTTTTATTTAGGTGTAGGATTTTTGAGAAAAATATTTCTGATTTCAAGTAGGTTTATTGTTTTTCAGTGGGATATCATATATCTAGATTAAAAATTATTTTAATTATTTTTTTCTGGGCTATTTTTAAAGGGTTCAATGTACTATCATAGGCTCCTCCCCATGCGATAATTCTGTAATTCAGAAACGATTGAACAAGAGCAAAATAGACAGTCCGTAAATTGTCCGTGTCTGAAATACATTTGTTTATCGAAAAGTATTCCCAAATAGTCAATATAATCGACCCTCTCAATGCCCCAGTAACTATTTTTTCTGAATGGAAAATATATTCCTATTTGATCGTTGGTAGGCAAGCCCGTGACATTGTTCGAGAATGCTAAGTATTTTGTTTTTGTTAAATTTACACTTACAAGGTTCTACTCTAGCCATTTTATAATATCACGCAAATTTTCTTCTATTTTAGTATAAATAAATAAATGCTTTATTGTCAAAAAAATTTTACAATTTTGTGGACAAAGCTGTTGTAAAAAAAAAATAGTTTACAAACATCAAAATTAGCAAACAAAACAAAACAAAAACACATCATAAATATTATAGAAAAATAATATTTAAATCAAGAATTTAGAATATTAATATAATAGAATCCTAAAAGAACTACATTAGAAATGTACTTTGTCAGTCGTACTATGTTATAAACATTTTCATAAATATAATGTAAAAAAAAAATAAAAAAGCAAAGTAAAAAATAAAAAATAAAAAAGTACGAAACAATTAAAAAAATACATACTGTATTTCTTAAATAAGTTTTTACACATTTGAAGCAAGAACTTCGTTTCACTGAAGCACTTGTCGACGGTATTGTCAAAATAAGGGAAAACAATTTATATGTTTCGGTAAAAATATATTTATTTTTATTAATTTTTTCCACTTGCTCTTACAGCGATATATTCTAATTACTGTCACTGGCAAAAATAAGACTAAGCTCAAAAAAAATCGCTTGACATTCATTTGTGCATATCCAATATAAAAAGCTGTCGTGAGGCGCTCTATAAAAAAAGAAATGAACATTTTTTTAATACCATGTGTGATAAAGCAAATTCTATTACAGAAATAAATCATTACAAACGTGAGCTTGCTAAGCTTTCACCTGAAGAAATTGGGTCTAAGTATAGAACCCTTTTTTATGAAATATTGGACCATATTTTAATGGAAATGACACTAAGATTTCAAGGCTGTGAAAAACTTACATTTTCATGTTTGGCAAGTTCTGCTAAATTTTCTGAATATAGTTTAAATTTTCCGACTGGCCAGTTTGAAAATTTGTAACAGTTATATGGGGAAATATTTTCAAAAAGTCAACGACTTAAAAATGAGCTTGGTCTTATTTTTGCTAATGAGAGTCATTGAATCTATCGCTGCAAGAGGAAGTGAGAAAAATTAATGAAAATAAATATATTTTTACCGAAGCATATAAATTGTTCTCCCTTATTTTGACAATACCGTCGACAAGTGCTTCAGTAGAAAGAAGTTTTTCTTGCCTCAAACGTGTAAAAACTTATTTAAGAAATACAATATCTCAAAAAAGACTCACTTCTCTAGGCAATATTTCAATTCAAAAGGAATTTATGGAGGAGATTAGGGCAACTCATCCATTTTATGAGGATGTTATAAATAAATTTGCTGCTATGAAAGATAGGAGAATTGATTTAGTATACAAAATTTAGGTAAGTCGTGAAAAAATATTCTACCCCCTCCACATATAAAAAAATTCTGGAAAAAAATTATTGCGATATTTTCTTGCTTCATTTGCACTTCACTTACTTTTTCACCCGCGAGCCGGCACTGCTAATATCCTAAACTTAGTCCATACGACACGCTTAAATTTGTGAAGATAAGAAAATGTGTCGTGTATTTCCTTAATTATTAAAGTTAGCAAACTTAATACCAATACAATTACAGTCAGTAGTGACTCTGCGGAACGATCGTTTTCTTGTTTAACAGTAAGTCGCACTTCTTTGGGAAACAGATATATAAAAAATTTAACTATCATGATCATGGTTACATGACTTAAACAAAATAGCTCCATTATTAAACCGTTTTTCTTACAAAAAACTAATGCATTATTTTTATGAGATAAAAATGTTTAAGAGCGGTCACTATAAATTAAGTTTAAACTATTTATGAACATACTGACGAAAGACAGAAGCACTTTTAAGGGGTAAATAATTTTAAGAATATAGTAATTTATTATTGGCTATATAACCTGTTTCAAAAGGCACTGTACGCAACTGTTTAGTTACTTTATTCTTAATATATTTCGGGCCGTGATACTGCTCTATTAGTTGCAAAAAAGTAAAAACCCAAAATGGTACAGTTTCTTATAGGTTTTTATTTCTGCTCCCCAGTGGCGCCTCGCTAGGGAACGCGGGTGAAGCTTGACCTACATTTTCCAATCCATTTACTTAAAATATTAGGCATTTTATAATCTATATTTCTATTATAATAATGCAGTATGTTTCATATAAATTCACATTATTTACTTAATTATACCATTATTTTCTATCAAGACTAGTGCCTTATATACCCAAAAAATATTAATGACTTAAAACAAAATTCGGTAAAAATGGTTGGTAATGGCAACTATCACCCTAGGGGTTCATAAGGATAAATTTATGTGTTGTAAAACTCGTTCACGGTGTAGAAGGCGCTTTCCAGTAAGAATGACTTCAAAGCCTTGCGAAATAAAGTCAGAGATATTATGGATTTGATGTTAAATGGCAGGTGATTATGCATTTTTTTGCATTGTAGATTACTGATCTTTTAATTAACTCTGAGTGTGGGGTTGGAAGATAGAGATCGTGCTCAGTGTTTCTGAGAGGGTAGTTGTGAGAAGGTCTCTCTAATAGAGCAGGTGCATGCTTACGAATTAAACAAACCGATTCCAAAATGAATAAGCAAGGAAGGGTTAGTATTTTATATCTTTTAAAGAAATCTCGGCAGTGAGTTCTACTGTTAAGTCTCAGTAGGTAACGAACAGCTCTTTTTTGTAGTATAAAAATTCGATCAAATTGAGTCGCACAACATGTACCCCAGAATGGAATAGCATATCTGAGGTGCGACTCAACAAGAGCAAAATAAACAGTTCTAGAGGTAGAAAAGCTAAGCTCCTCGGAAACAGATCTTAACGCAAAGCAAGCAGAACCCAACTTCCTTGGTAAAGCGTCGATATGTGGATCCCATTTTAAAGAATCATCTACAAGAAGCCCTAGAAATTTTACAGAGTTTACGACATCAATAGTGGTGCCATTAAGGTCAAAAGGTTGCAGCGTGTTTTTATAAGACAAGACTTTCGTTTTAGAGATGTTCAAACATAGGAGATTAGAATCGCACCAGGATTTAATGGTGATTAGGTCATTAGATACAATCCTATGTAGGTCCGTGACATCTGGGTGGCTCCACGTAAAGCTGGTATCGTCCGCAAAGAGACATATTTTTCCACTAATGTTTAAATTAGCCATGTCGTTTATGAACAGAAGAAACAAGATAGGGCCTAGTACCGAGCCTTGAGGCACTCCATATTCCATTGGCCTACAAGAAGACATCCTGTTGTCAACTTTCACAACTTGATTTCTGTTGCTAAGATATGACTTAAACCAATCGAGAGGAGCCCCTCTAAATCCATAGTACTGCAGCTTGTTAGTTAATATATTATGATTCACACAATCGAAAGCTTTGGAAAAATCACAGAAAATTGTTGCCGTAGCGTGATGGTTGTTTAGGCTGGAGTAAACTCTATTAAGAAGGGAAAACATGGCATCGCTTGTGCATTTGTTACTTAAAAATCCAAATTGATGTTTTGTAAGTATTTCATATCTAGACAGAAATGATAAAAGCCTTTTTTTAACCAGTCTTTCGATGATCTTAGATAGCGTAGGGAGAAGTGCAATTGGGCGATAGTTCGAAGCTTCTTCTGAAACACCTCCTTTGTGAAGAGGTATGATTATTGCAGTTTTAAGGCAGCTTGGAAAAGTACCATTTTGGAAAGACATATTTATCAAAGCAGTCAGATGCTCTAGAGTGCACTCCGGCAGACTTGAATACATTCCTAAAGTAAGTTTCTACTTCATTCCAAGAAACCCCCTCTATAAACAACACAGTGTCGTCCGCGAACGAAATTATATCCCCTGAATAATTTTGGATTAGCAATGAGTTGATGTATACAGGGTTATTCACGCAACCCGTTCATTAAAAGTTTTGATGATGCCATTTAGATAAAAATTTCAAATTTTGGAATTAAGGTAAGGTCAAGGGGTACTTCTTTTTTGAAATATTTTCAACTTCCTGTCACTTCCGGTTTAACCGGAAGTTGGTATCAGCTTGCTTATTTTAAATAGAACACCCTGTATTTTATGATATTTTTGGATTCTACGGAGAATTTTATTGCTATTTTATGTAGCATATCCTATACCTAGGTTCAAGCGTTCTTAAGATATTTGACCTTGAACCAAAAATGAGCCTTCGGGGTACCAAATTTTAAAATCTCATATTTTTGTAAGTTTTGAAGATATAATCGTCATATTTTGCAGACGATCGATAAATAATCTTAGGTTTCTATTTTTTTATTGAATTTGTCTATTTTTATACGGGGTGTCCTAAAATCAGCGGCAAACATTCACATTTTCAAAGTCGCTAAAGTCCGTTTTTTTTTAAATGGGACACCCTATAACTTTATGCACTATCAAATATAGAATTTAATTTTCTATCGAACTGTATTAAGGTTAACTATACCTATTCGGAACCATTTTTGAAATAATCAGGTTTTTATTAAACTATCATATGTCTTTGCTAAATGTTTACACCTTCCCGTAGTAAGCCATAGAATAACAATTGTTGTGCTTTTCTATTCAACATGACAGCTGATTTGCAACTTTTAAATTAAAATAAAATAACACTCAAAAGCTGATATTCTCAATTAATTTTATATTCGCGGAGAATGTTACAAAATATCGTAGAGAACGTGCCATGTTTTTAATGAAAAACATCTTCATTTATCGCCAATGAACAAGAGAAAATTGAAGAGGATTGAAATGAAATTTTTTCGTTTCGGAATAGTTAAAGTTATAAAAAATGTAATAAATTGTTTACATTATTTTTAACCATATCTACTAAGTTTGAAACTGTTCTAAACTTGTTTTATTGAACTTAAAAATTATAGCAATCTAACAATCAACAATAAATAAATAAAATAATAAAATCGAATTATAACAAATGTTCTATATGCTGTCCGTTCATTTGAAGACACATTTCAATTCTTCTTTGTACAGTTGCTGTGGCCCCTTGAATTTGTCCGTTTTCTAATTCGGCAAAAGCTGTCCGTATCCTGTCCAATAAATCTTGTTGGTTATTTACTGTGGAAGCATAGACTTTACCTTTGATAAATCCCTATAAATAAAAGTCTAGGGGTGTTAAATCAGGCGATCGCGGGGGCCATCTCCAAGGACCATTGGGACCAATCCAGCGATCTTCAAAAATTCGAGATAATTGGAGATAAACTGCAGCGGAATTATGTGCTGGTGCCCCATCTAATTGATACAAATTATTTTGCAGCTCACCAATAGGAATTTCTTCTATAAATTCAGAAACCGTCCCTCGTAGAATTTCCAAATACTTATCACTGTTTAAATTGTTTTTATAAATACAGTACCGCACCTGATCATTTAATACTATACCGAAAACATTGAAGCTAAACCTCTCTCGAGAACGCGTTTTGAGTAAAGCGTGCGGATTTTCTGCTGCCCAGAAATGTTCGTTTCTTCTGTTTGTTACCACTTCTCTAGAAAATTTCGCTTCATCGGTCCAAAATATTTTTCAAAGGAATTGAGGGTCCTCTTGAATTTTCAAAAACATAAATTCGCTAAATTCTACTCGTCGGACGTCATCACCAGGTCTCAAGGCTTGCACGTTTTGGAAGGAATAAGGGTGCATATGATATTCGCTCAAGATTCTTTGGACAGATGAAGAAAAAATTCCCAAATCGTTTTCTGCAGACGGTATTGAACTTTGCGGGTTTGCGTGGAAATAAGCTAATGTGTTTATTACGTTATCCTCGGCATTTGTCACTGGTTTCGGAACATTTTTTGTAACTTTAACCTTGCCAAAACGCAAAAAATTCGTTTCAATCCTCTTGAATTTTGTCTTGTTCGTTGGCGCCAAATCAGGGTGGCGTTCATTAAACACACGACACGTTCTCTCCAAAATTTTATAACATTGTCCGTGAATATAAAATAGATTGAGATTATCAGCGTTTGAGTATTCTTCCATTTCGATTTAGAAGATTTAGTTTATCACTGACAGCTGTCGATAAATAACGCATACTAATCATCAGTCATATTGGATATTGGATCTCAATTGTTTTTCCATGGCTCACCATTGGAACATGTAAATATTTAAGCAAATATATGCGATAGTTTTATAAAACCCAATTATTTCGAAAATGGTTACGAATAGGTATAGTGAACCTTAATACAGTTCGATAGAAAATGAAATTCTACATTTGATAGTGCATAAAGTTATATGGTGCCCCATTTAAAAAAACGGACTTTAGCGGCCTTGAAAATGTGAATGTTTGGCGCTGAATTTAGGACACCCTGTATAAAAATAGACAAATTCAATACAAAAAATAGAAACCTAAGATTATTTACCGATCGTCTGCAAAATATGAAGATTATATCTTCAAAACTTACAAAAATATAAGATTTTAAAATTTGGTACCCCGAATTTTCGGTTCAAGGTCACATATCTTAAGAACGCTTGAACCTAGGTATAGGATATGCTACATAAAATAGCATTAAAATTCTCCGTAGAATCCAAAAATATCATAAAATACAGGGTGTTCCGTTTAAAATCAGCAAGTTGATACCAACTTTCGGTTAAACCGGAAGTGACAGGAAGTTTAAAATATTTCAAAAAAGAAGTACCCCTTGACCTTACCTGAATCCCAAAATTTGAAATTTTTATCTAAATGGCATCATCGAAAACTTTTAATGAACGGGTTGCGTAAATAACCCTGTATATTAAATAATAACGGGCCTAATACCGTCCCCTGTGGCACGCCATACGTAATGTCCTTCACGGTACTAAAAGAATATTTGATTTGTACCCTTTGCGTGCGACCTCGTAAATAACTAGTTAGTACGGTACCATCAATGAAGATTTCCAAGCGACAAATAAATAAAAATAATATTATCAATTTACACTAATTAATATTGAGAAGGAATTTTTCTGAAGAAGAGACGAGTAATTGCCAGAAGCTTATCACGAGATACGGTCTCTGTTACAGTATAATTAAGTGACAAAAAATAAAAACGAATAATTTAATTAGCAGCATTACTCGAGATGTCTTTATTTCGCCGGAATGCGCTTTTTTTCTTTCTGCTTTTTCGTTCCCGCTAACGCAAAACGCAGCCCTGAAAACCATTGAGATGGTCATTTCGGCCTAATTAGGAGAGCAAAAATTCTTCCTGCTCGACGTGTCGGGGTTTCTTAATGATCTGCCTTTGGGGTTATATGCCATTCTGGTCATTATTGTAATGTTTCTCGGCGAATTACCCTCCTGTTTGGATGTGCAAATGGCAGTAGCGTGTTATCGAGACATTTAAAGTTATGATAAAAAGCTTGCCAATTATTTTTCATATAGCAAGTGGCAAAAATAATGGGCTCACTTCTTTAACTTTTCATTTTCTCGACACTAAAATGAAATTTTGGTTTGGATATTTTATATACAGTGTGTTCCAGATTCGCTTCTCTATATAGAGATCTCGGCTCCTATTATACATAGAGCAAAGGTTTGGAAAATATCGGCGAAAAACCGAAAATAGCGGATTTTGTTTTTCGCCAGTATATCCAGAACGGTAAATTTGACAGCTGTCAAAATGTGATATTATTCCGACACATTTTTAAGACAAATAAGATGGCGTATACGACACGTCTTCATTGTTTCTTGTTAACCCGCAACCCGCCTCAACTTTCATTTTTCTTATGACCGCCATACTGGATTTTTCGATTTTTGGAATGAGCCTAAAATTTCCAGTCTAGTGATATCTCACAAGTGTATTAAAGATTTTAGTATCATCAAAATATCACACTTCGTAAACTAGGTTTCAATGTTTTTAAAGAAGGCCATGATTTATTTGTCACAAGATTACATTAATAAGTAAGTAATGTATTGAACGTTCATGTTATATTGAATTTTCAATATAACATGAACGTAAATAACGACTTAAGAAAACTAAATGAGCTTTAACTACTTTGTAAGTGGGTAACGTTAATTTACAAATCTGCAAAAGAATGTCCATTTGCATCGAGACATTTTTGACAATTGGTGACTGTTTTTCGTACAACCCTGGTAAGTGTATTTCGGTTAATATTTCTAAATGTGTCCAGAACTCTTTGTCTCAGGATTTCTATGGTCACGGGGGGATAAAATTCATAGTTTCATTCTTCGTGTGACCCCAGAGGTAGAGATCCAAGGGCGACAGGTCAGGGGATCTAGGAGGCCAAGATATTGGGCCATTTAAAGAAATTATTCTTTCGTCACACTGCTCTCTTAAGAAGTTTCTGAGTTGAATGCTATTGTGTGCCGGACATCCGTCTTGTTGAAACCAAGTTCTTCTTACTTCATCTTCCGTTAGAATAGCTCGTAAGGCTGGTACAACCTGGTTTCGCAAAAGCTCTAGGTACCTCTACCCGTTTAGGTTTTAGTCAAACAAAAATGGTCCAATAAGTCGATTTCCAGAAATGATTAATAATTTATAAATAGGTGCCCAACAGTCAAGGGCTGCAGGGGAAACTATAAATTATAAAGGGAAAATTATCTTTATTAAAAAGTAGATATTTTCTTTCCAAAAATAATTATCGAAACATCCCTTAATGAATGAGCTTGTATATAGTTGAAAGCTTCATTCATTCAGCTTTATTATGAAAAAGAAAAACATATTTGGTTAAAGGGAGGTAATAGCCGTAATAAATTATTTTGTTGGTATTGCATATTAATTTCGGAAATACTAAATCAATTTATTTCAGTGATATAATAATCTTAAATAAGTACACCGTGCCTTAACAAAACATAAAATATCAAAAGAACAAACCCCTTGCGCTTTAAAATTTAAATTATTCGGAAATACAGCTGAACGCCTTTTTATAAATCATAATGAAAATCGAAAAATAATTCGACATTTGATTAATATGGTTTTTTTTCATAACGCAAGAACTAGGCTTCACGGGTAATAATAAATCATTAAATTCAGACAATCAAAATAATTTTAGAGAATCAGCTAAATCTACAGAAAATTTAGATAAAGTGTTAATAAATTTATAGAACCCAATTCTATTATTATAGGTTCTTCGAAACTACAACAAAAAATGATTGAATAAAAATGTAATACAATATCAAAAAAGTAAGTTGACTGACTAGAGTAGAACGTTTTACTTTTTTTTTATTAGATTATACTCTTTTACTATCGTTAAAGAATTAAACGAAAAAAAAAAAGATTATCATTTGGTGCCTATTTAAAAAAGATTGGTTAGATTATCTTACCAATGATCCCACACCAAACGTTACTTCCAAATCTGATCTGTAAACGTCTCTCTGCCACTTCGTGAGAATTTTACACAGCCCATTGATGACGGTTGTGCCTATTAAAGACTCCACAATTTGTGAACCTGCTCTCATCGGACCACAAGACATGATTTACAAACTCAGGATTTTTATTACATCTCCCAGTATACCACTCACAGAACTGTAGTGGTCTTGGAAAATCAGTTTCCTTAAGTCCTTGTACTATTATGGGTTTGTATGGATGGTACTTATTCTTTTTTAAAACTCCCTGTACTGTTGATTTTGGCACATTAGTTTCCTGTTCTACAGTTCTTACCGATGCACTAGGGCTTTAGTTGATAGCTTGTAAAATGTTTCTGTCTCGATTTTCATTGATATTATTGTATTCGCTTCTAGGTTGTTCACAGGCACCATGATTAATTAAATTAACTACGATTTTCCTGAATTGGGTTTTATGAGGCTGCCGTCGCGTCGTTCGGGGTACATCTCCAAATACCTTGCTGAGGTAACGTCGGCGTTTGTCAACCTTTTCTTCATCTTCATTTGAATAAGGAATGCCGGCCATTTTCTTTTGACAATTTATGTGTCAGATTTATGATTTTATTGGGATAAAAGCGTACCTACTACTTATTAAAACACAGCTTTGATACTTTCAACTATTTAACTTAACGTGAAAGTCAAAATCCAATTTTGTTACAGATAAATCATGGGCTTCTTAGAAAAAACTGAAACCTTACTTTACGAAGTGTAATATTTCGATGATACAAAAATCTTTAATGCACTTCTGAGATATCACTAGACTGGAAATTTTAGGCTCTTTCCAAAAATCGAAAAATCCAATATGACGGCCATAAGAAAAATGAAAGTTGAGGCGGGGTGCGGATTAACAAAAAACAATGAAGACGTGTCGTATACGCCATCTTATTTGTCTTAAAAATGTGTCCGAATAATGTCACATTTTGGCAGCTGTCAAATTTACCGTTCTGTATATACTGGCCAAAAACGATATCCGCCATTTTCGGTTTTTACCCGATATTTCCAAGAACAATTGATCGATTCTAAATCTGAAGCCGGATATCGAATGCAATAAGTTTCCTCTAAAACTTTCTCCATTTAACCTTTGCTGTAGGTATAATAAGAGCCAAGATCCCTGTATAGAGAAGCGAATCTGGGACACACTGTTTTTTTACCATGACAGCGTTGCCATATCTTCTTTTGTTTCCGAATTCATGCTACTTACTCATTCTGACGTGCACAGCTATTTTTGTTTAATTTTTATTACTTCCTTTGTTAAAGGGAAATATTCAAATATTCAAAAACTCACTCTCCGAAATGTGTTTAGATTTTGACGTTTCAAAGTCCCTAGATTCTGAAAAACATGTTTTATTATATTTTTTTTAGTTATGTAAATTATTACCTAAAAACTGCAGATTTAATTTATATCAAGTTTTGCACAAAAACCAAGTATTGTGTTTTAGTCTCAACTAGAAAATTTTGGTACGAATCCAAGATGGCGCAACAAAATGACTGCTTCATAAAATATTTAAATCAGTTTATTGACATGATGACAAATTTTAGTTATTTTATTGACCCCTTTGTATACTTTCTTCTAGAATTAATGTTACTTAACATTTTCATAGTCAAAGTATATCAAGACTGATACTAAACAAAACTTATTGTTTCTTTTTTCAGAAACACTTTTCGTTCTGCCTTAATGCTTTATATTTGCATAATAAGACTCTAATTTAAATTTTTTAAGTGGTCAACGAATAAATTAAAAGTTACCTTTGATAAAAAAAGTAAAATTTAAAACATATTTATAATAAAAATTTCCTGGATCTTAATCAACTGTAGAACTGTACAAACCGACCACGTCAATGTCATTTATTAAATATATTCGTTATATACAAAGAATACTCATATCGACAAAGAATTTAAACAATTACAATTAGCTCGACTATGTACTTTTTTACTTTGGGCCACACCAGCACCGTGCGCGTATTTTTCCACGTAATGAGACCCGCCCATGTCGTTTCGTCATTATTAATTCAGCCCTTCCGGGTGTTTCATTAACGCGAACCGAGAAAAACACTCGTGTAATTATTGTGGTTTGGGGGTTGTAAAGGCTGCTATTAAGACGTGTGGTGGCATAAAAGCGCTTATTTGCCCTGGCCATTGTTTATGGTTTGTTAGGATTTTGTCACGTGTTTAACTTCAATTCATTAACGTTTTTTTAAAAAGTCCAAAGTTTGCGAGCCAAAATATTACATCGCATCATAAACGTGTTTGCTCCTGACATTGTCGCATACGCGTTTTATCGAGTTTTGCGAAAGAAAACAATGAAATTAAAAAATCGGTAAATATCCTTTACCCGGAACTTCCGGAATATATATATATATATATATATATATATATATATATATATATATATATATATATATATATACTCTCTTACCAAACATTTTTATTGGGCTTGAATTCGTACTAGTTTATCCCTATATCACATTCAGTTGAATATGACTTTTTTGCGATGATTTAAAATCATAAGATCAAACGAACTTACCAAATGATGTTCGATCTTGATTATATGAAGGCCTCGTCGAAATAAATAAAGACATATGTAGTACCTCCGCCTCTGGCCAATACGTCCACAATCTTGAAAGCTAAGCAAAAAAGAATCCCTTCGTACCCTTGCCTAACTCTGCCGATAGTATTCAGTCTAGTTTAAAGTCGTTGTTGCAACACAATTTGGGTTTTTTTTTTTTTTTTTAAATATAAAAAATTGGGTTGGGTTGGGACTTTATTTATTTGGACGAGGCCTTCATATAATCAAGATCGAGCATCACTTGGTAAGTTCGTTTGATCTTATGATTATATTCGGCCTCGTCTCATAAATAAAGACATATGTAGATGTTTAAAGAAGATGCAACAACTAATTACTTCAAAAAAAAAATATATATATATTTATTATTTTTTAAGTTAATATGCAACATTAAGGAACATAAAACAAAACATATGCAAATCAACAGTCTAAAAAAAAAGAAAATTTTTCTTATGGGTATGTAAGCATAATAATGTAATAAATATGTAATTTATCACAACAGTTTATCACACACTAATCTTACAACAACAAGGAAAACATAAAAATTAATATCATAACATATAATATAAAGGTTTTGGTAAAAAACAAGACAAACCAAATAACAAACATCTTTCCAACGAACAAATTATTATTTATGTTAATTATTATTTTAATTTACAAACTAAGAATTGTTTGGGCAAACTCTTGGTTGGATATCGAAGGTCTATTGTAAAAATTCGCAAATGTCCTAGAGTTTTTGGTCCAACCTGCTGCCAATCTTATGGAGTCAAAACTTACACCTTTTCTGGCTGCTGCTGATGTTGCAGCATGCCGTGGGCTGTGAGCTGAAAAATTTTGATATGTCCAGACCACTTTTTTTCAAAATGTGTTTTATCCATCTTGCGATGGTTTGCAAGGTGGCTTTGTGATATGGTTTCTTATATGTGAGAAACAAGGATTTACAAGAGCCTCTTAATTTCTTTGTCTTTTCCAAATATTCTAGGAGAGTCCTAGAAACACATATATTTGGGTTTTCATTAAAAAATGGCAAAACTATAAAAGGCTGACTCTTATTTCTGCCTGATGTCTTTATTCGACTCGGAATTTTTATTTCAATTCTCTCTTTTGAATTATTATATTGTCAATATCAATCAGATTTAAGGTTTGAATACGCTGTCCCGTTGCCAATGCCATCAGACTTACTAGTTTTTGGGTAAGCATTTCCAAACTAATCTCACTATTTTTAAAGTTTTTTAAATAATTTATAACAATACCTGAGTCCCAGGTATTTTCATATTTAGCCAAGGTTGGTCTTTTCCCAAAAACTCCCTTAAAAAACCTTTTTAACCTAAAATCTTGCCCCAAGTCCGGCCCTGCTATTTGTGCAATTGCAGATCTGTAATTATTAAGAGTTCCATATGAAGCCCCTCTCTTAAAATGTGTGGTTAAAAACTCTAGGACAGTTGGAACTTCAACTTTAAAGGGATTTAAATTATTTGCTATACTAAACTCCCACCATAACTTTAAGGCAGCATTATATTGCTTTAATGTTGCGGTTGTAATTGAGCTTAAACATATATATAAAGAATCTCTAGGCACCTTTCCTAACAATAGCGCCCTCCTGATAGTCTCCCCGCCACCAGGGTAAGGTTCTGCCAAAGGGGGTGTGGTAACCTATTAAAGGTAAGTAAAAAATTTTTTAGGATTAAAGATTAATGGTTCACTAACTAGTATTGACTTAAAAATCATGGTTGTGAGACCCAGAGAGGAACAACTACTATCCCTTCCGCTCGATCTTCAATTATCTTTTGAAGCACCTTTAAAATCATACAAAAGGGTGGGAACGCATAAAAATTTAGTTTGCTCCAATCCAGTGTAAAGGCATCTACTTTATGTGCCTCTGGGTCTCGCAACCATGATATAAACATAGGACACTTTCTATTCAACCTACTAGCAAATATATCAATATCTGGTTGTCCAAAACAATTTACAATGTTTTGAAAGGCTTTATTTGATAAAGACCATTCCGTCTCCTTGTGCACCTGACGAGAGGCCCTATCGGCTTCTACATATATTATGCTTTGTATTTATGTAGCTAGCAAAAATTAAAATATTTCTACTTTCACAAAACATCCAAATTTTTCTTGTTATTTCATTTAATTTATTAAATCTAACACTCCCTTTCTTATTTATACAGGCTACAGCTGTAGTGTTGTCAACACGACATAAAATATTGCAGTTTGATAATTTTGAAACAAAACACTTTAATCCAAAATACAATGCCAAAAGCTCTAAATAATTTATGTGCTCTACCTGTTCTTTATCTGACCAATATCCCAACGTTCTCTTTCCGTTGCAAAAAGCCCCCCAACCTGATCTTGATGCATCAGAAAATATCTCTAAGCAAAATTTAGACAAACTAATATTATTGGAAGTATTTATGTTATTTATAAACCAATTAATGTCAAAAAATAACGTCTCTGGTATTTTCATCTGTACATCATAGCAACCCTTAGCCTGTTTTAAAGCGATATGTTTACAACATTCTAGGGATTTTTAATGAAAGTACCCATATTTTATCGCTGGGCATGCTGAAACCAGTATGCCAATAAATTCTGCAAAGTCTCTAATTGAAAAAGAGTTATAGATAAAACCCAAAAATTTACATATTTTGCTAGGTATTAGACTGCATTTTGTATGATTAATTAAAAAACCTAAATATGTTAGAGTCTTAATTGCTAAATTTGTATTTTTGCTACATTCATTATATGATTTTCCAAAAATCAAAAAATCATCCAGATAAACTACTAAAAGGATCCCCCTTTTTCTTAGCATACTAACTACAGGTTTTAAAATTTTTGTGAAAATGTAAGGTGCACAGCTGAGCCCAAAAGGTAGACACTTGTATTCATAAATTACATCCTGGAATATAAATCTTAGGTATTTTTTGATGTGCTTCTCGTACTGGGACCAGATAATAAGCATCTTTTAAATCAATGCGACACATAAAAAAATGTTTTCTTATTAGCCGGGCAACTACCTTATTATCTTCTATTTTAAAATGTTTGTTTTCCACAAAGGAGTTAAGTTTTTTTAAATTTAATATTAATCTATAGGTCCCATCAGGTTTTTGTACAAAAAAAAATTTGAAATAAATTGTGAAATAAAATGTTATAACTTTTTTTTTAAATTAAATTTTCGTTTTGAGACCATTTATTCTCAGTGGGAATGAACTTTTGCACGGGATTATTGGTAAATGGAATTGACAGTCCATTAATATAAGACCTCACTGTCCTATTTATAAATAAACTCTGCCACCTATGTACAAAATGTCTCAGGCGTCCGCATGGTTTACTAACCTGAAAGTCTATATGCGATGACTGCGCCTTCTGTTGCTCGGGTTGCTCTGCGAGTAATTGTAAAATACTTTCCGAGATAGCAATTTTTACCTCGGGGTTTATTGAAGGTGGATTTATTAAGGTACAATTTTCTGGAGGCAAATATTTTTCAATTAGACAATTTCTGGTTTCGTCATCCAGGCCACCAGTTAAAATATTATTCCATCGCAAAGCTGCATGGATGGGTTTTCCATACGAGTTCTTGGCTACCCCTTCCTCTCCCAAAATGGATAAAATTTCCATATTTAAATTGTTTCTGGATTCATCTGCAAGAGAATGAACCAGTTTAGTTAAATTCTCTTTAAATGTATTCATTGATATCACAACCAATAAAAACTATTATCAAGTAATGGGAAAGAAAAGGCCACATAATCCATTTTCCACAAGTGGATATGCGTCCTGCTATCACAAGCAGGTAAAACAACGATATACACATAATAGGGAATCTGTTATCATGACAACAGAAAATATGTGTCCTGCTATCACAAACAGGTAATACAAAAAAAATATTATTTATTCCGTTATCACTAACAGAAAGACTGGAGGGTACCTATACCTGTTATCACAAACAGGCAGGTAGGTTTTAGACAACAAACAAAATAAAAAAAAAATGTTGTCCAAAAAATAGGTGTCTTTTAAACAAAAAATTTTGGGGGGGGGGTAGCAACAACTCTTCTCCCTCAATGCGCCCTTCTAGGACTTTTTCTTTTTTCTATGTTTCGGCATAATTTTTACGCTTGTCTACAAAAAAAAAAAATTCTGAATTTAGACTATCGATTTCGATGATTCACTTGCGACGTGAACGTATCAACACAAAAACGAAGACTGAATACTATCGGCAGAGTTAGGCAAGGGTACGAAGGGATTCTTTTTTGCTTAGCTTTCAAGATTGTGGACGTATTGGCCAGAGGCGGAGGTACTACATATGTCTTTATTTATGAGACGAGGCCGAATATAATAATATATTGCCGCCATTTAGTTCCGCCATCTTGAATTAATCCAATAAGGAGTTTTTTTAGACCGATTTTTTAAATATTTTATTACGCCACCAATTTTTTTGCTATTTTATAATCATGCAAAATATTACCAGTTCATTCCTATGTAATACTTGTTTTTTTACCCGGAACTTCCCTCGATATGAGTCTTGCCTTTCATTAGTAATAGTGGTGAGTGACCCAATTTGGTTTTGTACAGGGTGGTCCACTTAAGATGCCCCTATACTTTATCTCAACAAATAAGACACTGAGAAAAAAAGTTAAATGCAAAAAGTATTTGACCCTAAGTATATTTTTTGTTTATAATATTTTTATGTATACAGGGTGTTCCATTGTGCCAGGACAGTAACCAACTTTTTTCTTTTTAATGAGATCGTATGAATATTTTTAGAAATTCTAATTCTACGCTTGATTTTGATTATTTTATGTCATCATAGCATACGAAATTTTGAGTAGTTTTTGAGAAAATTTAACTAATTTTTTTCAAAAAAAACAGGTTTTTGGAAAAATGTGATTTTTTCACACCTGAAGACTAAAATTGTGAATTTTGGTTATGGATTCATGGGAGTGGTTAATATTTAATACTCTGTATCATTCCATATATATATAGTTTATATTCTAAAAATTAGTAGTTCAGAAGTTATGACCAATTTTCCATAATAATTCGGGTATTTTTGTTAAAAATCTAACTAAACCTAAATAATATCCTGTTCTAATTTTTTTTAACATTATAATTAAATTTAACATCAGATCAACAAGTAATGCAAGAAAGAAAGGAGTAATTACTTATTACAAAACATTTTCGACATAACCCCCATCTTTGGCAATACAAGTAGTATACATGGTTTCAATTCTGGCAATAGCATTTCTAACCGCGTCTGTTGCATTAAGTCTTTCTACCTCTCGCCTAATTCTCCTTTTTAAATCTTGAACGGTATTACACCTATTTTTATACACCTCATTTTTTAGGTTGCCCTATAAAAAATCCAGGGTTGTTAAGTCGGGGCTCCTCGCTGGCCAATCTATGGTCCCGTACCGACCAATCCAAAATGGAAACCGTTTATTCAAACAATTTCTAACAGGCACTACAGTGTGATATGGAGCACTATCTTTTGATAAACAAGCACTTTAATATCGTTCGTCGTCAATTAACGGAAATATTTCGTTCTCCAACAAATTTAAATACGTCTCACCATTCAGAACAAAGTCATAAAATACTGGACCTATTATTCGATCACGGATAATACCACACCACACATAAACACTTCTCCGATCCTGTTTTTTCATTTCTTTTACACGATGTTCATTTGAATTACACCAGTAATGAGTATTTTTTCGATTGAAGATGCCGGCCGTATTGAAAGTTGCCTCATCGGTAAATAAAATATTTTTAAGAACGTCAGTTTCAAAATGGTGGTTCATCATGAGAGAACAATAAAAAAGCCTTGTTTGAAAGTCCTGTTGGGATAATTCCCGAACTGGTAAAAATTTGAACGGATGGTAGTTATTATCAGTTAAAGTCCTTTGAACACTAGTCTTACTAATTCCCGGTAGATCTCGGGATGCATCTCTGCGAATTTTCATTGTTTTCTTCAAAATACAGGAGAATTTCTAATTGCTTTTCTTCTGTTAGGACAATTTTTGGGTGCCGTTTTTGTTTATTGATTACCACCCCACATTCAAGATCAGGAACAATGCTGGACTCTTATTATTTCTTATGTAACATTCATGAAGATTTAAACGCTCTTGGACACTGTATAAAGCCATTTTTCCTTTAAAAAGAGTTAGAGGCTACTAAATGTCAAATAAAAACTGTGTATTTATTGGTCTCCAGGCAACAATTTTACTAGTTTTGTTTTTCCATGGACATCTTGTAAAATTAAGACGCGTTTAGAAATGTTATTATTGCGAAAATTAAAACCGTAACCGTAATATTATACTACTTGCATTGCCAAAGACGGGGGTTATGTCGAAAATGATTTGTAATAAGTAAATAGTTACTTTCTTTCTTGCATTACTTGTTGATTTAATGTTAAATTTAATTATATTGTTAAAAAACTTAGAATAGGATATTATTTAGGTTTAGTTAGATTTTTAACAAAAATACCTGAATTATTATAGAAAATTGGTCATAACTTCTAAATTACTAATTTTTGGAATATAAACTATAAATATGGAATGATGCAGAATTAAATCCTAAACACAATAAAAGTGCAAAATATAGGGTGTTCCATTTAAAAAAAATTAAGTTTTTTTAGTTACAAAAACATTTTCTTTGATGGTCATTTGTGACCACCCTGTATAATGGATTTTCGCTCTTGATAGGTCAGAGTATTAAATATTAACCACTCCCATGGATCCATAACCAAAATTCACAGTTTTAGTCTTCAGGTGTGAAAAAATCACATTTTTCCAAAAACCTGTTTTTCCGAAAATTAGAAAAGTTAATTTTTCTGAAAAACTACTCAAAATTTCGTACGCTATGATGACAAAAAATAATCAAAATCAAGCGTAGAATTAGAATTTCTAAAAATATTCATATCATTTCATTAAAAAGAAAAAAGTTGGTTACTGTCCTGGCACAATGGAACACCCTGTATACATAAAAATATTATAAATAAAAAATATACTTAGGGTCAAATACTTTTTGTATTTAACTTATTTTTTTCTCAGTGTCTTATCTATTGAGATAAAGTATAGGAGCATCTTAAGTGGACCACCCTGTACATAGTAATTTTATAGCAATTATATATACTTTTTTTTTCAAACATTTTTATTGGGCGCTATTCTGTTACATATTCTCAAATCCGTACTAGTTTATCCCTATATCACATTCATTTGAATTTCATTTGTTCCGCCATCTTAAATTCGTACCACTAATTTAACAGTTTATCTCTATATCACACGTAATGCTTACTTACATTTTGAAATTAATCTAATGGGTAGTTTTTTCAGACCGATTTTTAAAATATTTTATTAGGCCGCCAATTTGTTTTGCTATTTTATATTCACACCAAAATGTTACCAGTTCATTCCTATATAACACTTGATTTTCAAGCAAAATTTCAGGTAAATTGGATAATTAGTATTTTTAGTAATAACTTTTTTAACGTTTCTCTAGATCGCCATCTTGTTCCGGCATATTCGATTTTTACCAAAACATTACCAGAACATCCCCTTATGACCTTGAATTATTCCCATAATTTTACTAGTTCTTTTCTAGACCACATTTAGTTATGGCATATAATTATAAATTAGTCCTTTGAATAGTTCTTTTAAGTTGAATTTGTAAATATCTTATTATACCGCCATTTTGGATTGGTATCAAATTTTGTCAGCTGATTCCTACATAATTTTTGTGCAAAATCTGAGATAAATTGGAAAAGTAGTTTTTTAGTATTTAACAAGGAAAGTAAAAATATTTGGCCGCCATTTTGTTCCCCCATCTTGAATTAGTACCACAGTTTTACTAGTTCATCTCTATACCACAATACTGCCATTTTGTTTGGCCATCTTGGATTCATACCAAAATTTTAAAGTGCGGGACACGAAAGAAAACCGGGCGGTCCTTAAAATAAAGGTTCATAGTCTTATGCAAGCGGAAAAGTAAAATTTGTGTACGCAAATACAGTTTATGTTATTTTATTTATTGTAATAGTTTGCCGCTTCACCTATAAAGTGCGCCTGCTAAGCGGTACAGAAAATTAATCGAGGATTTAGTAAATTTCGCACTGGTCTACTTATAATTGGTATGTGCCTAGAGTCTCCATGTACCTTTGTACATTGTACCATGTACATTTCCAGTGGCGCCTATTATTTCGAGCATTTGTTTTCATTTTTACATAAATGCGTTGCGTTGAATTTGAATTATTATTTCGAAGTAACGATGGCGAGCAAAAGAGGAAAAACAATTCAAAGCGGTGCACGTGAAGTTATTGCGATTGTTATAGAGGCCTGTACTAGAGAAGCTGAAAAAAATAGTTTGACTATTCCAATTCAAAATCGAACATAACGCGCTGCATTTTACATTGGTGTTACAGAAAGTAGGGTAAGACAAATTCAAAGAGAACATAATGATCGCTTCACCTTTAAAATCTCCTGGTAAAAAAAGACCCCGATTGTCATACAAAGATAAAATTGACCTTGGTAATTTTCAAGTAATTCGACGAACAATAGAGGATTTTTATATAAACTTGAAGAAGATTCCGACCTGCAAACCCCTACTTCGTGCTGTAAAGAACAAAATAGATTTTCCGTACGGGTATAAAACCTTAAATCGGCTTTTACGATCAAATAGTTTTGTTTGGCGCAAGTGCCAAAATAAACGAAAATTGATCATTGAGAGACCAAATATTTTTCACTGGCGGGTGAAATATCTATCAACTGTAAGGCAATATAGGCAAGAAGGATGCAATATTGTGTGTCTAGACGAAACCTGGGTAGATAATGATATGACAGTGAACAAATGCTGGCAACGTGAAAATGTTACAGGTGTTGTTCAGGGAATCCACTCTAGTAGTCGCTTTATTATAGTTCATGCTGGTTCAGAAGCCGGATTTGTTCCAGGTGCTGCTTTAGTTTTTCGCTCGGGACTAACAACTGGAGACTCTCATGGACACATGAATAGAGATAATTTTGAAAAGCGGTTGCTCAAGAAGCTTCTACCTAACATTCCCCACAAATCAGTCGTAGTAATAGATAATGCGTCTTATCATTCTCATGTAGAAGGTAAAGTGTCAACTAGATACTCTATAAAAGCTCATATGATATCGTGGCTTAAATTGAACAATCTTGTATGTGATCCAACATGGAGAAAATATCAATTATATAAAGCCTAGAGAAAAAAGTATAAAATTAACTGTCTTTTACGTAACCTCAGTCATACACCTTTAAGGCTGCCTGCATACATATGCGACCTCAACCCTATTGAACTTGCATGGGCAGGAGTAAAAAATATATTCGAGAGCGCAACTCCGGTGAAGTTTCGATTAAAGATTTAAATAAAATAACATTAGAAGCGATTGACTCAATATCGGCTGGAAATTGGAAATCGTATGTTAAACATGTTCGTTCTATTGAAGATAAATACTGGGAAGTAGATGGCGAAATTGAAATGATTATTGATGATTTAGTTATTACACTGGGATCTTCAAGTAGTGACGACGAAACCTCATCATTTTCAGAGGAAGACAACGATTTAGAAGGAATCGAACCATTAGAATCACAGCAGTCAATCTCAAAAATGGCTTAGTTTTTTTTCATATATTTTGTAAAATTGTTCATAAAGTAGCTGTCAATAAACTGCTTCAAAATAATTAATTTTCTGTTCAATACAGGGTGTCAAAAAATATTTAATATTGCAATTGGCATATTTGAAAAACTACAGAACTCATATTTTTCCAAAATTAACACATCAATGTAGTTATAGTAGGGCAGCCAGCACTGATTACAGTGAACAAGATTTATCAAAATTTTAACTTATGCAGTTCGGCTTTGGGCTATTCGGGTGTGCCAAAAGTGACGGTTTGTCTCCATTTGTCATATTACTTTGTACAGGGGGCGTCACTGTGAAGTACTATACAGGGCGTTTCCTAATTGCGTGTCAATGTTAAAGGGGGGTGATTCTTGGACCTTTTTAAGAAAAAAGTTTAATATGAACTTGAAAGTCTTAACTTTGGAGATACAGGCTTTTAAAAAAACATTTTTTTAAAATCCTAATTCTGATGCTATTATAGATAAATAACTGTGTGAAATTTGATACACGTCTTTTATGCATAAAAGGGCATTTTTTATTAACAATCAATTTTTGAAATTTCTACCAGCGGCGTGCATATGTAATTAACCTAAGTAAATCTGTATGCTCCTTAATGCGTAGAAGACGTGTATTTTCATGCAGTTATCTACAATAGCATCAGAATTGGGATGAAAAAAAAATGTTTTCTTTTTAAACTTTACCATCCAGTATCTCAAAAGTTAAGACTTTTAGGACATAAAAACACCCCCTTTAACATCAGCACGCAATTAAGAAACGCCCTGTATAGTTCTTCACAATGACGGCCCCTGTATAAAGTAATATGACAAACGGAGACAGACGGCCACTTTTGGCATACCCGAGTAGCCCAAAGTCGAACTGCATAAATTCAAATTTTGATAAATCTCGTTCACTGGATCTGATGCTGCCTGCCCTTGTAAAATCTGGACTTGTAAATCGTGTATCACTATACTAGTTGATTCAATAATAGTGGACGTAGGCAGTAGCCCGGGAACCGTTAATGACAGAACTTAGGAAAAAATATATTTACCTATAGTAAATCGATCAAGAAAAATCAAAATTAAATCATTTTAAAATTCAAAAGTACGCCGTTTTTGCAACACAAGTGAGATATAGAAGTGTGGTACACGAAAGAAAACAGACAAATATAGATAAAGGTTCATTAAGCATAGTTACATTTTTTAATTATCTGGCCGACCTTCCTAAACCGATTGACTCCGCCCGGTTTTCTTTCGTGTCCCGTATTTTACTAGATGATTCCTAAGTAATACTTGGTTTTTCTCAAAATTTTATCAAAATATTACCATGTCATCACCATATGACCCTTAATTTTTGTCCAAAATTTAAATTAAATCGAGTAGGTAGTTTTTTAGCCATGTCGTGAAAAAAATAGATAACTTAAAAAAATATTGTGAAAATACAATGTGGCATATATTTCTTCTAGAGTAATTTTAATTATCAAAGTTGAAACTCGCGACGAGGAATTTGTACAATTGAAATGGAACAACGCGTGTTAATAATAATGCGGACAAAGTAATAAAAAGGCTGTAATTGCATTTTAGGTTTGTTTATTGTTATTTAAAATATGTTTATATACTTTTGTAAAGCTTATAAAATGTCCGATCAAACGAAAGAGAAATATACAGAATGTACAATTAACAAAAACCATCTGACTATGACACTACGTAAAAAAGCGTATAAAAGGTAGTTTTTAGCTTTGCGAAATGTTAAAGGATAATCGAAATACGAAGGAGGACCCAAAATGCAATATTTTCAATTTTGACCTGAAACTCAGAAACGATGTTGGCTATGAAAATTTTGTTTACACCGTCCTGCATTCACTCGTACGTGAAATACTCCGTAATACTATCGGAAACGGGCCACCCTGTATAGGGTAGATTATTTTGACCAAAGGCACAAATGCCACTGATGATGCCCATAAGGGAACCAGCTTCTTATAGATTGGAGTGATACCATATTAGGGATAAGATTTAAAATGATCAGTATCTACTAGTTCGTGTCATTCTCCACGTCCCAGTCATAACTAAATTTGTCTTTATTCCCATGAAATGCAATCTTTTAACTTATTTGTCCTAGTAACTTTATTAAAACAGTAATAGAACCTTCGCAAAACCCAAAAGGTCCAAATGTTATTACAGCCTATTTTAAACGCGGTCATAATACTCAATGGAAGGGTTGTATGCATGTTTTTTTTAAACTTTAACTACTTTAAACCTTTAGGATTTATGTAAAAAAATATCACGAACCTTAAAATTAATGGAAGAATTTCCCTTTTTGCTGACGACACAAGCATAACTTGGAGTGATTTTGATACAACGTCTTTACACTCTAGTATCTCCAAAGACTTGGTTATAAATAAGGCTTGGTCCGATTCCAATATGCTTTGTTTTAATGTCTATAAAACGGTGGCGTTATCTTATAAGGGAACTTTACAACCACTTCAGGTACATAACAGCAATATTGAATACGTAGAGTCGGTTAAATTCCTGGGTTTAAATATAAATAACAACCTAAAATGGTCTAATCATATTGACACCTTAACTAAAAAACTTTCTACCGCCTGCTTCGCCATTCGATCAGTTTCAAAAGAACTAGACGTTCCTTCTGCCAGACTTACTTATTTCTCTTTATTTGAATCCCCCCTCCGCTATGGCCTTCCCTTTTGGGGCTGCTGTACCACCGAGCAATTTCGTAGTATTTGTATGCTTCAAAAGAGAGCCATTCGTTATTTGTTTGGTCTAATAATAGAGCTCACTGCCAATACTATTTCAAAAAACATGAAATATTAACACTTCCTGCATTTTTTATTTTGAAAACGGTATGTTTGCTGAGAAAACATATAAACACCCTCCCAGAAAGGCCACAACATGTATACCCTACCAGAAACTCTAGGCATGATATATATCTTCCCATTCCTTCCTCAGAATTAATAAAAAAATCAATTATTTACAACGCCATAAAACTTTACAACAATCTGCCAGTACATTTAAAATCTATCCCTATGCTTGCACAATTTCGAAAAAACACCAAAGCATACCTCATTGAGAGACCATTTTACAGCGTTAATGATTTTTACAGCGAGTAAGTCTCTTTAAATTGTCACTAAATTCGCTTGTTTACTTAAATCTTTTGTGAGTCATGTCCTAACTCGTAGCATAGAATTTTGAAAATCATCATATAGAGAAAAGAACTGTCGAACATTCACTTAAAACTTAATTATTTTTGTTAGGTATTGGATTAAAAACAAAATTTAATTCTTTTTTGTGTACTACAATCTACACTAGTTCATTATACCTTCTGTTTAACATCACAATTATTTGTATAACCATAATAACATAGAGTTTAAGGTCGCATAGTTGCAATTTTGATTTCAATGTCATCGAAATTATTCACCTCGTACATGTGTGTTTGTTTACGTTTATAAGGTTATCATGATTGATTTACTGTTTGCAATGTTATGCTATATTCTAACGTGTGTTTTACGATTTGGTAAATTGATAATTTACATTTTTAAAAAGCATTGACCTATCGAAATTCTTTCCGATTAATGTTTTGATATGTCTTATTTTAGGTATATTTTGCTTTGTCCATAAAATTGTATAATTTTTCTGCGGCAATAAAGCATACTTTTGTTTGTTTGTTTGTTTAAAGTTACTTAACTACAGTTTATTTACTTGATTAAAGCAATTTTCAACTATATTACAAGTCCATTTCAAGTTGTTTTAAAACTTTTTGAGTGAATGTTTCTGAGAGGGACCTAAAAAAATACGCGCGCCATGGAAGGCATTTGGTAATATTTTAAGGGAGTCAGATTGCTGTAAAACTGTTCAAAACCCGATCAATTTATAAAAAAGTTATTATTATACTACATGTGTCGACGTCGATGTCATCTGTCATTTATCAATGGGTTGGCTTGGCATTCAAAAAATGTTTAAAATTGTTAGCCATAATAGCCGGAGGATGGCAAAATATTATGGTGGCCACAGCAACCATAAAACCAATGTTACAACCCTATAAAAGATTCCAAAATCCGCAAATAATGTGGTATTAAACGTATTGATTTTTCATTCAAGCAGGAAGAGCATGAAATGGAAAAATGGTGGAGAATTCAGATAGAGGGATGTCTGTCCACTTCCGGTAACTGTGCTTTTTTATCTTGTTTGTTATTAGTGCTTTTTTATCTTGAACTGATTATTTTTTTAAAATGTTTCTGACGCGGTCAACGAATGAACACTACTACATTGATGATTTTCGTTTTCCACAGAAAATTGAGTTTTTGCGTTTATAATAAATAATCATTTCTTTTTGCCTTTGGAAATATCCAGACTTTTTAATTTCAGGTCACATATTGTCTATATGTAATAAACGAGTTTTATATTTTAATCTCTTGTTCTTCAAAAATAGGCTTCGAACAAAGTATTAACTAGTTTTATTACAATCTTACCTTGAGATAATGATAGGACTCATGTATTTTACGATTGCTTTTTTTTTTGGTTTAAAATAACTAACGATTTTGTAGAAGAAACAAGTCTATCATCCTAAATTACTTACCGCCTTAGAACTCTTTTACATATTCTAAGTCAATTTTAAAACCGATATGGTTTAAATTGTAAAGAATAAACTATTTTAAAAAAGCGACTGTCTTAAATCATTATTAAAACCAATTTTAAATAACGAAAATATTGGTGCGATTGCTTGAGTGCTTACAATAGAATATGTTCTTAAAAACCTTTAGCTCTTGTAGTCCTATTCGCATTAAAAAAAATAGTCATGTCTTTTATTATACCACTTTAAAACCCTCAAAAAATTCATCTTAAATCAATAGGTATTTAGTGTGTTTCTTCGATTACCAATTTGACGCATTATAAAAGTAACTTTTGGCATACCCGAGTATCCCAAAGTCGAACTGCATAAATTCAAATTTTGATAAATCTCGTTCACTGGATCTGATGCTGCCTGCCCTTGTAAAATCTGGACTTGTAAATCGTGTATCACTATACTAGTTGATTCAATAATAGTGGACGTAGGCAGTAGCCCGGGAACTGTTAATGACAGAACTTAAGAAAAAATATATTTACCTATAGTAAATCGATCAAGAAAAATCAAAATTAAATCATTTTAAAATTCAAAAGTACGCCGTTTTTGCAACACAAATGAGATATAGAAGTGTGGTACACGAAAGAAAACAGACAAATATAGATAAAGGTTCATTAAGCATAGTTACATTTTTTAATTATCTGGCCGACCTTCCTAAACCGATTGACTCCGCCCGGTTTTCTTTCGTGTCCCGTATTTTACTAGATGATTCCTAAGTATTACTTGGTTTTTCTCAAAATTTTACCAAAATATTACCATGTCATCACCATATGACCTTTAATTTTTGTCCATTTTTTCGATTACCAATTTGACGCATTATAAAAGTAACTTTAATATATTTTTTTATTTTATATGTAACTAAGTGTGTGTTAGCTGCCATATTGTTTCTAATTAAGAAAAACAAAGTGGAGCGTCCTTGTTTGCTGCATACATCTAGTATATTTCCAAAAACTTTCTATTAATTACCTCGTCCGAAAAAGAAAGGTTTTTTTTAAAGCTCGTTTGATCAGGAGATTAAATTAATGCCTTAAACTCGTTTTTCTTCTTCCACTTACACATCCGTTACCTATCCTATAAAAGCATATACAGGCAAAATTGTAATGGACGGTTCAAAATGGAAAAGAAATCGAATACATTATATCGAGCGCGGGTCGAATGAAAAGCATTCGGAGATGTATGGATCCTGGAGTCTTTATTATAAATTTAAAAGTGGATGTCGTCCAGGTCTGGAATAATAAAATAGGGTCCAGTGTCCTTTTTGAGTCAATTAAAAAACGTTCTTTGAACAACATAGCTTGGGCCATATATATATATATATATATATATATATATATATATATATATATATATATATATATATATATATATATATGTACTGGAAGACAGGTTTTGTATTTGGATAAAGGTACTAATTATTTTTTGTATTTATTCATTAATTAAAGACTACATTTTTTAAAGATGGAAGCATGGATAAAACATAACAATTGATTAACTTAAAAAGACATGTAATAATTTTCCAAAAGACCTTCTTAAATCAGAAATAGTGTTTTGTTTCCAAGCAACATGCCAAGCTGAAAAAAATATCCGTAACATAATTTACGAGGCTGGATATCAGGTTTTACTATTACCTAATCACTACGAATTCAGTCTCCGATAAATATTGGTTTGGAGTATTTGTAAAACTTATTAGAATAACAGAATTGGACCCTATTGTATCTCCAGCCAATAATACATCGTCGCAGTGGTTAAATGGTTGATTTTCTGCACTGCCACTTAAAATATCGTTGCATAACTCTTTTTTTATGTAACTGAGTCGTTAATATATCCCTCTGCTACTGTTGATGACTTCCAGACTCCTAAACGCTTTACATCGGCAAGTCCTTTTCCAGAGTGGCATGGCTGCTTTTCCTTCCAAGTCGACAAAACGTACACAAGCTTTGGACTCCATTGTCTACAAACGATTGCCAAAGTAGCTCCTACTAGGTGGAACTATAATGGAAAACTTGTGTTAACAGTACCTGAAAATCGTGAACCACTGATTAAACTATTTGAGAATATAACAGAAAATAATGAAACGTGGGACTCAGAAGCAATAAATAGTTGGAGGGCGCTTTTGGACTGTTTGAAACGAGATTTTAATTTTAATTATTTGTTGAACATATTTTCAGAAATATTTCCATTCTCAGACAATGTTTTTAATATATTACAAACTAAAACAAATGACTTTGTTTTTGCCTAAAAAAAGTGGCTTTTTTTAGTCCATGTTAAGCCAAAAAATAGATGACTTTGACCTATTTTGGGAGAAAACGATGACGTTAAATGTTAAGCCACAAGCCAAGCGTCTTCGAACAGACAAGGTGGGAGATGTTCAAACATCATACAGACGCCTCTTTTATGAAATAATCGATCAAATTCAGCGACAAATAAACTATAGATTTAACGGTTTAAATGATTTTAAATTCCTCGAACTCTGCAGTTTTGATGTATTTAAAGGAAAAACTTTTCCAGAAGATGCGTTTAAATCTCTTCTTCTTCATTATGGCCAGTTCTTTGACCGAGTGTTACTGCGATCTAAAAGTGATTTACGAAACTGATGACATTAGCGCAAAAAATAACCCTAAGGAACTAATGCAATTTTTAAAAGACAAGGAGCTGGAAGATGCCTACACCGAAGTGTCGAAATTGTGTGCATTAGTATTGACAATACCTGCCAGAAGTTCATCAGTAGAACGCAATTTTTGAACACTTAAACGTATAAAAAATTTGGTGAGTCAACGAGGCAGGAGAGACTTTCGCATACATCGCTGTTGTCGTGAAAATAAACTTCTTCAAAATATGTCGGAGCATCGACGTTTTTATCATGACGTCATTGACGAATTTGCAAAAAATGATCGAAGAATCGAATTACATTACAAATAGGTATGTTTCTAAAAATTGCTTCCTTTTCTTAAAGTTTCACCTCACGCCCTTGCTTCAAACTCTAACTCGCTTTATTTTCACAAAACGCAATTTACGTTTATGTCTTATGTAATTTAGAATATGGCAATTTCAGTAACCCGTTATGTTTTAAAATAAAAAAACTCAACTAATCTTACAAAACATTGTGTTTTGGATAAGTACTATGTTCACTCGGTAAAAAACCATATAACTTTTATACCGATTTTTTTTTATTTTAGTTACGTGACAGCGAGATTTCAAAGGGGATTTACGAAGAATTTACCTCCAGTTGCAGTTGCTACGATGAGTAAAACCATTTTTTTTTATTAAAAATTATTTTTTATTTGACATAATTTTTGATTAAAGGTTCTGTAGTTGATTGTGGTTCGGCTTCCTTATTTCACATATTTTCATAGTTATCGAAAAATGTTTAGAAAACATAGGGGAGATCGGGGTAAGATGACGAACGGGGTAAGATGACGAACTTGTATATTTAAATAACCGAACCTAGAAGAAATTCTTTAATACCAATAGTTATTGTCAGTAGTAAAATCGTTGATGTTTTTGTTTGTGTTTACTTTTAACCTTAAAATTGGATAAATTTATACAACGGGGGTAAGATGACGGAGGTAAGATGACGAATTCGTCATCTTGCTCCAAGCAAACAATATCTTGAAGTAACTTCTTTTACAGAATGCCGCGAGTATACAAGCGTAAATCTAATCGTATGGAGTGGAATGAAGACTCTCTTATAGCAGCTATGAAAGAAGTACGAGAGAGATCGTTATCTTGTAACGCAGCCGCAATAATTTACGGAATACCGGAACCCACGTTGAGAAGATACATAAAAAGAGACGCTCAATATAAAGAGTTCCCCCCAGGGCCGCTTCAAAAACACCTTCAATGCTAAGCACACGAAAGAATTTGTTAGCTACCTAACAGAATGTAATCAACTAGGTCTTGGGTTAACATGCATGCAAGTTCGAAAAGTTGCATATCAATATGCAGAAGCAAATCATATAGAACACAGGTTCAACAGAGAAACAAAAGGAGCCGGGACTGATTGGTTCAAAACTTTTAATACACGTAACAGCCTGAGTCTGAGGAATCCTGAAGCCACTTCAATTGCACGGCTACGCTGATTCAGCAAGATCGCTGTCGAAATTTTTTTTTCAATTTTGAAAGAAGTTAAAGTCAAATACAATTTTAAAGCAAACCGTATCTATAATGCGGACGAATCCGGACTTTCAACTGTACCAACGAAGTTACACAAAGTTATCACTCCAAAAGGCCAGCGACGAGTTGCTAAAATAGTGACAGCCGAGAGAGATCGAAATACAACTTTGGTTTGTGCAATGAATGCCGGGTCATATATACCCCCATTTCTGATATTTGGCCGAATTAGAATGAAACCCGAACTGTTAAATGGTTGTCCTCCCGGTTTTGATGGTAGGGCACAACCTTCAGGTTGGATCACGGCTGAAACTTTTCTTGCCTACCTAAAACACTTTGCCCATTATGCAAGACCATCTATTAACGCTCCTGTATTATTACTGGTTGATAACCACAGTTCCCACATTTCCCTCCCAGGAATAAACTTTTGCCGAGAGAATGGAATTGTGCTAGTGGGATATCCACCCCACACGACCCACCGACTACAACCTCTCGACGTCGCTTTTTTCGGCTCTTTCAAATCATTTTACAGTCAAATGTGTGATTCTTTCTTAATCAATCATCCAGGAGTTTCAATAACTGATAAAAATATCGGACCTTTGGAGAGTTTTACTGCAGGGCATCCAATGTAAACAATGCTGTAAACGGCTTCAGAGCTTGTGGCATTAAGCCATTTAACCCGTTGATTTTTGACGACAGTGATTTCGCACCATCTAAAACAACTGAACGTATTGAACAATCTGAGGATAACAGTGCTCTTTCAATGGTTTACAATACCAGGTCGACAGTAAGAAGCGCAGATTCGTCGTCAACTGATGAAGAGGACCAAATACCTTTGAGTGTATTGGCTCAAAATATAAAATCGGTTACTACACGAGAGCAGAACACATCAAAAGAAACATTTGATGCTCCAAAGAAACTTCAAATAAAGTCTCATAAACGTCAACTATTTACAGACGAGGGCACTTCCAGTGACTGCCTTCCTTCTATCTGGGATATTAGACCAATTGCAATGGCTGAACGGTTCTCAAACCCTAGAAAGAAAATGTCATCTTCTGTTATAAGCAGCACGCCAATCAAATTGCAACTAGAACAAAAACAAAAAGAGAATGAAGAAAAAGAAAAACAAAAAAAATTGAAACAAGAAAAAAAACAATTGAACATACAAAAAAAATCAACAATTTCAGAAAATAGAGCACAAAAATATCGAAAAACGCCGTTGCCTAATGCTGCTGATATTGCAGGTTCCAGTAGTGACATTCAATATTTATGCCGTGGTTGTGAGGAGGAATATAGTGACCCACCATCTGAAAATTGGTTGCAATGTTGTCAGTGTCTATCATGGTGGCATGAAGCATGCAGCAACTATGAGGGTTTTGGCAGTTTTGATTGTGATCTTTGTGGATAGTCATCTTACCCCAATAGGTTCGTCAACTTACCCAGAGCATGGGGTAAGTTGACGAAAATTACCTACTTTTTTTTTTGTTGTTTGTAGAAAACCCATTTATATTTTCATACTTTTGGTAAGATTAATTTGACACTAAGTCATAAACATGTTTTATATTTTATTCATATTTTCATTTTTCCTTAGCTTCGTCTTCTTACCCCGATCTCCCCTACATGTTTAAAAATGTACAATGTTATCCATAAAAAACTATATTCTAATATAATGCACAAATTTGTGCTTAAAATGTTCACAATTTGTGCAAGAATTATGCACACACATATTTTACAAATGATGCACATTTTATTTTAAAAAAATATACAATATTATTCAAAAAAATAATTTGTTGTACAACTTTGGGCACAAAATGTTCACAATTTGTGCAATAATTATAAAAAATTGTTGTTTGAAGAAAATGCATATTAATGTTATTAAAATATTTGCTATATAAATAATAAATAATTAATATTTTTAATCATTCATTCATTTATTAAATTTTTTGATTATTTATCTTTTTGGAGAAATTATGCAGGGGGATTCCAAGAAAAGTCTTGCTGGGGGAAGAAACTCGGCACGCCAGTGCTTTGTTTAGTAAATATTTATTTTTTTTTAAAGATTTCATTAATCAATTATAAACCGATTTTTAAAATTACGCTATGTAAATATCGCATTTAAGGTTTTCATAATATTTTTTGCAAATCCAAAATATAAAATACCCTTTCGGATTTTTTTTCTGGAGTATAACAGAAATATTGTCATACTGGAGAAACATTCATAATGCAAATGCCCTCGAAAGATTCTCTCTTTTTCCTAAATCAAATCTTCGTACTAAAATTTCTACCCAGAAAGAAAATACAATATCAGCAGGAATAAAGCTCTCAATAGGATCCTGGATTTTCCATCGGAATAAGTTATTCGGTGAAATGCAAAATGTAGGAACTGACGTCGCCGACTTCAATCGGATTATCGAAATAATATTTTATTCTGCGTTTTGACGGGACGCCAGGGAAGGAGAAATATTTGCCTGGATTAAAAGTTTAGGAAGGGGTCTCTCCACACAGAGATATTGGAACGAATATTTTATAATTGAATTTCACGGCATGTAAAAATTTTTGTTTTTTTTTTTAATAATAATGTTAATAAAACCGCCAAGTTTTAAGGCAGTAACCTATTCTACAAGGAGACGGAATAAATTTGTTTTCTCTGATAACGGCAGAGAAAAACCAATCGCAATATCAAACCTATTCATGTAGTAACACATATCTACTAACTCTACAAACATTTCATGTTCCATTATACCGGATTCCTACCAATATTTTACCAGTTTCTTTCTACCTACGGCACACTTGATTTCTGGACATAAAACAAAATGAATTCAATAAGTAGTATTTAGATTGACACACACCGTCATTTTGTTACGTCTATTGAATCCATACCAGTTTAATTCTATCACATAAGTAGTTTTTTCAGACTGCTTTTTAAATATTTTATTATGCCGTCATTTTATTTTGCTCTCTTATATTCATACTAAAATGATACTAGTTCACTCTTACGTAGCACTTGACTTTTGTGCAAAATTTGAAGAAATTATATAATTAGTTTTTTAGTATAATTTTGTCTCATTAGGCCGCCATTTTGATCCGGCATATTGGATTTAAGTAGTGATGTGTGATTTAGTTCATAACCTATTCATGTAGTAACACATATCTACTCAAACATTCCATGTTCCATTATACCGGATTCCTAACAATATTTTACCAGTTTCTTTCTACCGATTTTAAAAATAAATTCAATAAGTAACATGGACATACAACGTCATTTTGTTACGTCATATTGAATCCATACCAGTTTAATTCTATCCAATAAGTAGTTTTTTCAAATTATCCACATATGGCCCTTAATTTTTGACTAAAATTTAAAGCGAATCTGAGTAGTTTTTAAGCTATGCTGCGAAATGACAGACAGAATAGGCAGACGGACCGAGGGAATTGATAAAACATATTTTCAGCATCTAGGGACACTAAAACCTGAAAATATATAAAATCTGAGAGGGTGATTTTTTTCACGATTACAAATATTTTATTTGGCCGACATTTTGTTCGGTCACAGTTGGGGATTAATTCATAAAGTAGTTTTTTTAGTAATATTTTACCTTACTTAACTTACCAGGTTATCTTCATATGACTTTTTGTCTAAAATTTGAAGTCGATCTAATGAGTGGTTTTTAAGCTGTGCCGAGAACTGACAGACAGACAAACTGACGGACCGACCGACGGAATTGACAATATGTATTTTTTGGCATCTAAGAACGCTAAAACTTAAAAATATGTAATATCTGAGAAGGTGATTTTGCCACAGTTTTACTAGTTCGTCTTTCTGTCACAATTATTTATAGCACACAATGTGAAATTAGTCGTCCATTAAGTAGTATTTAAGGCTGAATATTTGAATAATTTATTAAGCCGCCATTTTTTTCCGCTATCTTGGATTCGTACAAAAATGTTACTAGTTTATTCCTACATATCATCTGACTTTCGTGCAAATTTTGTAGACATACCTATTGGATAAGTAGTATTTGAGTAATAATTTTCACTAGGTCGCCATTTTGTTTTGGCATATTGTGTTTTTACCAAAATGTTACCAGTTGATCCCCATATGACCCTTAAATCTTGACCAAAATTTGAAGACAATCGGGTAAGTAGTTTTTAGTTATGCCGCGAACAGACAGACAGCAGACTGCAAAAATCTCAGAGGGTGATTCTTTGAGGATTACAAATAACACTGGAACCTGTGGTGGAAGATAGGTCAAAATACAAGAGTTCTACACACTACATCACAACTTGTTACGTTCTGGACGCGTGTTTCGCTAACCAAGTTAGCATCATCAGCAGATGATATAAACTAAAGTAACTTATCCTAACCGAGACTATTTATAGGTAAATGTGGTCACACTTGGTTGCACCCGACTGCACCGTTGTCAAGTAAACAATAGAGGGGACTATAATGAATAGGCCCTCTGTCTTTATTTAGTGCTTTCTTACCACATTTAACTATTTCTATACTCTCAAATGCATCCAATAATCTATTATTAGATACATTTTTAATTAACTTAAGATTATTTATTCCTATTTGGTGATTGTTTTCCGAAGCATGTTGAGTTCTTCCGTATCTTAAATGCAATGTGTGCTTTAAAATGAATGTTTATGGAGAAAAGTCAAGCGTTGCTCAACATGCTTTAGAAAACAATCACCAAATAGGAATAAATAATCTTAAGTTGATTAAAAATGTATCTAATAATAGATTATTGGATGCATTTGAGAGTCTAGAAATAGTTAAATGTGGTAAGAAAGCACTGAATAAAGACAGATGGCCTATTCCCTATAGTGCCCGCTATTGTTTACTTGACAACGTGCAGTCCAACACATAGTAACCCGCAGTTATCTAAACTGTATTGCCTTCCTAAAATACATAAAGTTGGGAAGTGCATGAGACCTATTGTTTCAGCTGTTGGATTACCAACGTACAATATTTCAAAATGGTCAGTAGAAGAATTCAGCAAATTAAATATCTCGAACGATAACTCTGAGGTTACTAACTCGTTAGAATTCTTAGATAAAATTAAGAAGGTTCACTTAAAAGAAGGTGAAATTTTAATACTTTTTGATGTAAGCTCATTGTTTCCTAGTGTGCCTATACCACTAGCTTTAGAGTACCTAAAGGAACTACTTGAAATCAATAATTTTAAGGAAGAAATTATTGATGAATATTTGCTGCTTCTCAGAAAATTATGTATGAATCAAATTTTTTTGCAGTTCAACAAGAAACATTACTAACAACTTTAGGGAACTGCGATGGGCAATTGCTTATCTCCGTGCTTTACAAATTTGTTCATGGGTAGATTAGAAACCCAATTCAAAAAAGAAGTCAAGTATTTACCAAGGGTGTGGTATAGATACATAGACGATATATTTGCTATTTTTGATAGAAAAACAGAAAATTTGGACACTTTCTTAGAAACATTAAACAATAAATATCCTTTCATTAATTTTACGTACGAAAAGGAGAACAATGGTCAATTACCTTTTCTCGACACCTTAGTTATTAGAAATAACGATAATTCAGAATTTGATACTTAGGAATTTACTAATAGTGATAGGTATATAACATCTGATTTGTTTAGGTTAGTCAATTTTCCATTAAGTAAAGAACGGTTTTGACAATGAAATGAATCGGATTGAAAATATAACTAAAAGTAATGGATATAATGATAATTTTGTACATAAATTAGTAAATAGACATAAGCATAAGAAAATGTTAAAATATGCCACTACTCTTCAAGCCCCTGAGTTCATAGTAATCCCATATGATCCCAGATATACGAGAGGTCTAGAAAAAGTATTTAAAAACGTAGGTTTTAGAGTAGCGTCAAAACGAAGAACAGTTTGAAAAATCTCCCTGGCAACCCTAAAGACAAAGTCGACTCAAAGGAGACGAGTGGCATCTATGAAATTAACTGTAATGACTGCAATCTAAAATACGTTTAGCAAACTAAACGCTCCATAAACATTCGTTTTAAAGAACACATGGCACATTTAAGATACGGAAGAACAGAAAAATCAAGCGTTGCTCAACATGCTTTGGAAAACAATCATCAAATAGAAATAAATAATTTTAAGTTGATTAAAAAGGTATCTAATTGATTATTGGGTGTACTTGAGTGTGTAGAAATAGTTAAATGTGATGTATTTTGATCTACCACAGGTTCCAGTGTTAGGACTTAACATGGCTGCATGGTCAACGGAACAAAACCTTTATTGTAAGTACTGTACTAAGATGAGGTTAATAGCAGCAGATATTCTAGGTTTCTAAAATCATGCAAGTCTTTTTCAGTTTTCGCTAAATTCATTTCAGTCAAGATCCCTAAACAATCCCCCGTTACTGGGAAGGTTGAATCTTTTGCCAGACAAAAGTGGTTGGATTTAGAAATTAAAATTCTGTATAGCAAACGAAGTATGCCTGAAATTGAAGCATACGGATTATTTGAAAAACTCACTTATAAGCTTAGCAATTTAGAATTTGAACAATGGTTACATTTTCAAAGGAAAATGTTCGTAGTTATCGGTGCCAAATTTTTTAATAAAATGTTTTCACTTAAAAACAAACTGAGAAAGTTGAAACTACAAAAACAAGTTTCTTCGGAAGTCGAGAACATTGTGGAAAACCTTTCTTCTCAGTCCTTTGATAATAGAGAAATCGCCCTTTTGAATAAATGTTTGAATTTTGCAGAGCCTCCAGCAAAAAATAGTTTACCAGCTATTATAGCGAATATCGAAAGTTCTATTCAATAAGTGCCAGAGTCAACTAAGGGATTCATTAGAGAGGCTTGCAGAAATCAAATATCAAAAAACGTTATCAACAATAAGACAAAATATGTTCCCCGTAAAAATACTGAAGTTATCCAGGGACTGAAGAAAAAAGAATGTTTTTATTTAAAAGCTGACAAAGGAAATAAGGTTGTTATACTAGACAAAAAAGATTATTTTGAAAGAGCAGACAATTTGATTCAAACTGGTCCTTAGGATTTAATTGAGAAAAACCCGTTATCAAAAATGATAACAGAAGTAAAAAGTACCTTAAACAGTGTAAAAACTTAAAATTCTAACTACTAACACATTAGTAACCCGGAGTTATCTAAACTGTATTGCCTTCCCAAAATCCATAAAGTTGGGAAGTGCATGAGACCTATTGTTGCATCTATTGTATTACCAACGTACAATATTTCAAAATGGTTAGTACAAGATTTCAGAAAATTAAATATCTCGTACGATAACTTTGAGGTTACTAACTGGTTAGAATTCTTAGATAAAATTAAGAATGTTTACTTAAAAGAAGTTGAGGTTTTAATATCTTTTGATTTCATTGTTTCCTAGTGTGCCTATACCTCTAGCTTAGAGTACCCAAAGGAACTACTTGAATTCAGTAATTTGAAGAAAGAAATTATTGATGAATATTTGCTTCTCACAAAATAATTATTTATGAATCAAAATTTTTTTTCAGTTCAACAATAAATATTACAAACAACTTGAGGGAACTGCGACGGGCAATTTGCTTATCTCCGTTCTTTGCAAATTTGTTTATGGGTAGATTAGAAACCCAATTCAAAAAAGAAGTCAAGTATTTCCCAAGTGTGTGGTATATTTGATACTAAAACAGAAAATTTGGACACTTTCTTAGAAACACTAAACAATAAATATCCTTCCATTAATTTTACGTACGAAAAGGAAAACAATGGGCAAATACCTTTTCTCGTCTCGTTAGTTATTAGAAATAACGATAAATTAGAATGTGATACTTACTTTATCGATTTTTAGTGTCTACTCTCCACATGATGGTGCTAGTGCATACTTTGCCAAATTACCTATGGGTCTGCAGCCAGAAACTACCGGAGCCTCAATGGGTGGCGCTAAGTGTTACACTTAGAATGTAGTACTGTTTCAGTATGATAGACGTTTCGTTTTCGATTTTGTCATATCGAGCAATCTGTTATTTCAGATCTCCTTGGGTACAAGCCTGCCCGATGAGGGTAGAGGCCCAGAAATCATGATCGCAGGAGGGTACCCTGTGACATAATCGAAAGCAATTCTTCTTGTAGGCCGTTTTGCACCTGCAAATTATATATTTCTGCTATTCTACATATATCTTTTCCGGCCAAGAACATTTGATAAAGATGCATTTTTGTCGATTTTTAGTATCTATATATATATATATATATATATATATATATATATATATATATATATATATATATATCAACTGTACGTTACAGAATAAAATTTCCGAATAGTACGCAAATAAACTACAATTCTACAAACTAAACAATTATAAATACAATGTGTTTTATTTGATTGATCGATATATTAAAAATGTCAATATCTGTAAAGTTCTCATTATATATATTACAAATTCTGTCGACAACAGCCTTTTGTCCGTAATTTGTCCTGTTTATTGAAGAGGTGAATGAAAGTCTTTGGCGAGTATTTCTACATGTCAAAAAATGATTTAGTTTTTTTCCTAACTCTACAAAAAAACTTCTGCTGATATCCGCACTTTTTTTGTATGTCAGTAGTATTATTATGGTTTAGTAAATAATTTATTTAATGGTTTTCCTGCCCTCATGTGCCACCAGGAATACAACCCAATATTTTCGATAGGTGTGCATGGTAAAGTAACTGTAATCAACGACACTGCTCAGCTATAGAAAAATTTGTTACATATCTACTAATACATTTCCACCATTGCTTTTTTTTGACATACTCTATTTGTCTACTCGTTTGTAAAAAAATATTTGGGACTTCTGTATTTTATTTTATTTATCTATTCCATCAAATATTGTGCACCGTTAATTTTTAACACATATGTATCTGAATATTAGTTTTTTTTTTAACATTTTCACACCATCTCCTTTGAACCAGTAAGATTCCTTTTTTACTATGGCATGGCAACCTGAAAAATTTCCGGAATTTTTTTTTGTGCTAGGTGGTATTTAAACGGAATTTTTTGTCGGGTGAGCTGTCAACGTCAACCAATGAAATTAATTTAAAATATCAGGTTTGACTTACAATTTTATTTCAAATTTTGGTGTAAAATTTTCTTCCCGAATACCACACGAGCGTAAATTATTCCTAAACATTTTTTTTTGGGCCACGAATATTTTTTAATAAATATTCAAATTATTCGTGGCCTCAAAAAAAATTCCCAGAAATAATTTAAGCTCATGTGATATAAGTGAAAATGTATGTACTTCTATCATCATGATTTTATCTTCCCCACTGGAAAATTTATATTATGTTATTTTCATTTATCATGGTCATATATTGTCTAGACAAGAATTTAGAAATTTCATAAAATTGGTAAAATGTATAATGAATTTGCTCTTTTATAGAAAAAATGTACAGCAGCTTTAAAAAAAGAAATCTACAGGGTGCTCCAAGAAACCGTGACCAATATTATAATTGGATATAGTTTCATTTCTAGCATGACCTATATCTAACTTCGACGGTTAGTTGAGATGGTCCATTTAAAAAATTACTTGTTTAGTTTGTCACTTTATGAAGCACTCTGTATATTTTTCTAAGACGATCCCCCACCATTCATACATTATCGCAGCTATCCAAACATACGAAACCCATACGTTTAATAAAGTATTTTCTAAAACCATTTTATTAACAAGGATATTGAGTTGAATAACAAGGATATTGAATCTAGAACACCTTGTATATTTTAATATAATAATAATCTCATACTTGTTTCATAAGGTTTTTAAGTTTACTAGATCTGCTTTAAATCTGAGGGTTCAAATTTACTAAAACGAATATGATAAGAAATATGACCCGTTTGCACTATCATTTCACCCTGTATATATTGTTAAATGGTTATATAACCCAATTAAACTACTAGCAAAACGCAAAATGCGCCCATCACAAATGATACTATTCCAATTTTATTAGCTTTTACCATTTAATTCACCCTGTATAACATGATTTGCGGTAGTTATTATATATAAATTTTATAATATTTAATACATCTTAGTGAACATAATATCACCACTTTTCTTTAATTTGATTTTTGAAAATACATTTGATGTTAATTGGGCTGTCCAACAGATCCCATATAGCCAGCCGTTCCAATGTTCACCGCCCGAACGGTTCAAATTTTCACCTTTTTGCGCTCCTTTTAGAAACACGCTCTAAAAGACGATTTTAAATCTTAAAAAATTTACAGTAAAATAATTACTAAACAAATGTAAGAAACTAGAAATGACAACTATGCTATATTGAATTTCCGTAAAATTACGCACAATCTTCCCCTACCCCCCGATAAGCAAAACATCCTTTATGATAAGCAGATTCGACGACAATATCCATCATGGCGTCTAACGTCGCGACGTTCGAATTTTGGCGGTTCGCCCTTTCGCGGCGTCTATGGCTTATCGATCATCCCACCGCCCTCCCCCGGGGTATCGAAAGGTCTCGATGTGTGTTTCGTATTGGGGAGGCACGTAAAAAAGGGAAATTCTTGTAAATGGGAGAGGATCAATATAGATTTTTCACATGTATATTTAGAAAAATATTTTCTTAATACTTCTACTTTCGAGATGTTTTCGTACTTAGTCCTCAAATAAATCAATTTTTATTGGTTTTAATATTTTATTTATTAATATTACGTATGCAATCTGTCCGAAATTCGTTATGAGAGTATTGGGATATCGGAAACCGTAAGAGATACAAGAAAGTTTAAATAGGGAATATTTTGGACAATTATGTTTGTAAATGAATGCTGTTTTGCTCACGATTCATTCTTTTTTGTTTTTTGAGATATTTTGAAAACCAAAAAACTGCATTTTCGAAAACCCTTCATATTTTCTTTATTTTTCGAAATATTTCTAATCCGTTAATACGTTAAACGCCACGTGGTACGCCATCGGTACACGATCCTCTCTACTGCCAGCGCCGCATTCAAAGTAAACAGGTCCCGTTTTAACAAAATAGTGTGCCATATTATTGGAAATCCGGTTTTTGGTCTGTTTATGTAAGTGAGTAAATGTAAGTAAGAATATGTTTTTCTACCTTCTATTTAATAGGAATATTCGTATTAGAAGTCATATTAGTAGGATTTACTAAGCAATATGCTTTTTCCATGACTGTTACGGATTGTAGTAATTTTGATATCATTTTCGTGTAAAAAGAGTGAGAGAGTAACCATTCTTCCCTGGGAAGAATGCTTACATGCTAACATTTAAACAAACGGCGCGGTGTATTTTATTTATCTGTTTTTTTTTTCAACAATATAATCTCCAAAGCAGCCATAGAAAAGCATTAAGGTGCGTATACACATACGAGCTAAACGGTTCGCGAACCGCTTGTGAACCTGTAATTCGCAAATGTGTACTTTTGTATCGAGCGACGAACGAAACGCTCTGCTCATAAGCGGTTTACAAGCTGTTCGCGAACCGTTCGGCTCGTATGTGTATACTTACCTTTATAGTCTAAAAATCGTTTGAAATGGTGTATTTTGCACTCGTAGAGGCTCGACGATTTGGGCAACTTCTCTACTCGTTTAGAATATGTTTTTCATCATATTTTGTTTTTTCGTTATCTTTTCGATCTGTTCAATACAAATTTTGAAATCGATGTATATAATAAGTAAAAACATTTCTCATTTTACAGATCAAGCTATGGATCAACTTTCAACTAGCTCTAAAAGAAAACATACTGATTCGAAAAACGAGACCGATGATCCCTATGCAACAGATGACGACGAATCGTACATTCCTTCTGATTCAGAAAGTTCTGATGATGACAATTTGTCTAGCTCTTCCAGTTCATCAGATTCTGATAACGGTAACCTCAACGGCAATTTAGGAGGTAAGAAAAGATATTGGTCAACAGTAAGTGGTGTGAATCAAAAGAAGTTTCCATTCATGGGTGCTCCAGGAATTCAAATCGTCGGAGTCACTTATCATAAAATTACAGAACAATTCTGTTTCTCATTGATTAGTAACGACGAAATTATTTCTTTGATGACTGAAGAAACCAATAGAAATGCTCTTGCAAACCTTAACGCGAAACAGTCGAATGAAAGCCTGGACCGATACTATTACAAATGAAATGAAAAAGTTTCTCGGTTTGCTCATCTGGATGGGACTTAAAATTCGAATTATAACTTCGCTTTTAACATTTCGATGATGAAACAAAAAAACCATTCTGGGGATAGAATTTTCAAAAATAGGAAATTAGTTAAACTTCTTAATGTAAACTTCAAGAAACATAAGGTTCCTGATAAATACGTGGCCATTGATGAAAGTATGGTTCCCTTTCGCGGAAGACAGGAAAATGGCATAAATATAGGGTAAAATTATTTAAAATTTGTGATCCCAAAGCATATACATATAAAGTATCCGTGTACCAAAGAAAATATGAAGTAAGAAAAGGTGGTTCATCAAGAAAAATAGTGCTTGATCTTTCAGATGAGTATCTAGACCAGGGCCATTTTCTCATTACTGATAACTTTTATACCAGCCTAGAACTTGCTGATGATTTATTAAAACGAAACACTCATCTCATTGGTACACTCACAAAAAATAGAAAAAGACTACCCAAAGAAGTTGTCGATGCCAAACTAAAGAAGGGGCAAATTATAGGAAAGGAAGATGGTACCGGCATCGTTGTGATCAAATGGAAAGACCAACGAGATGTTTTGTCCCTTAGCACATGTCACACGCTTGAAATAGTCAATACAGGAAAGAAAAATAGAAAAAAGGAAGAAAAAACCAAACCAACCCTCATTCTAGATTACAAGAAAGGAAAGGGTGGTATTGACCTTTTGATGAATTATTTAGTTATTCAACACCGGTTCGTAAATCTTTACGATGGTATCATAAGGTTGCTACAGATTGTTATTTTTAAAACAGTTCACGGAAATAGTAATAAAACTATAACCTTGTTTCGAGAAAGGATTTGCGAATGTTGGCTAGAAATTATTCCAGAAAATCAGAAAAATAGTGGTTTGCCATTACGTGTTGAACACGAATTAACGAAGACTACAGAAACTGATCAAAGAAATAGAAAAGTTAGAAGGAGATGTGTCCGCTGTTATGAAACCTTAAAAAAAGAGGGAAAGAACTATAAGTAAGCAAGAGTCGCTGCAAAAAGGGTTATAACAATCTGTTCAAAATGTCCAACCACGCCAAGTGTTTGCACGGAGTGTTTTTCTAAAATTCATATTAGACTTTAGTTTTTTTTGTAATATTGGACCTTATACTTAGAGTCGTTTTTTAGTTCAACATATTTGTTTCACTGAAAAAAATGTGAGTTATTTATTTCTATTGTTCCTTTAGCCAAAAGTTAAGCTATGTAGGGGAGAGTGGGGGAATATCGACCGTCGGGAAAAATCGACCACTTTCAAATCTTCTAAACTTGGCGCCATATGGGCTTAATACATCAACTGACCAATAGATGGCTTCGTATGTGCCTGATTTATGCGATTAATTTGAAGCCATAACGTTTCCGTGTATCCATGTTGATAGTTGTACTCGTGTTTAATCTGTGTTATATTAAAACTGTGCTGCTATTATTAAGGTAGGGAAATCCTTATACATTCTAAATGTTCTGCATTTTATCTTAATAGGATACTGCGGATATTCTTCCGTAATTTAGGTCCAATTTGGTGCACTTTTAATACATATTTTTAGTATAAACCAATTTAGGGTTAAGTTTACCGGTTCGGGTAAAATCGATCATGCTGGTCGATATTACCCTGCAGTGATCGATATTACCCTACTTAATATTTGTGGTCTAATCATTATCTATTCTAAAGAAAGTGCGCAATAAATGCAAGCATAAGGTACATGTCAGCATTTCATTTCAGATGCCGCGAACATATGTTCGAAAAACTGGACGTTCTTCGTGGACGGAGGAGTCAATGAAAAGAGCAATAAAGGCCGTGGGAGAAAAGACATTATCCATTAGGGGCGCCGCACAAATGTTTAATATCCCATATGGTACTCTTCAAGATAGACTAAAAGGTAGATTTCAACCAAAAAAACTTACGTTGGGAAGAAAACCTGTCTTTTCCGAAAATCAGGAAAAAGAAATTGTTGAAACCATTTTAAAATTGTCCAAATTATTTTATGGATTGACAGCTCAAAGCATAAGAACATTGGTTTTTAAATATGCAGAGACAAATAAAATTACACATCCTTTTAATAAGGAGAGCGGGATGTGTGGCAAGGATTGGATCTACTCATTTATGCGACGTTATCCGCAGCTTAGTTTTCGTAAACCGGAAGCTACTAGCCTAAGCAGAGTTACCGCATTTAACAAAGGCGAAATGGAATTTTTTTTAATAATCTTGAAATGCTTTTTGAAAAATACCATTTTGAAGTTCATCGCATTTATAACGTTGACGAAACGGGTATTTCCAATGTCCACAATCCGAGTCGTATATTGGCAAGAAAGGGAGAGAAACAAGTCGGCGTGATAACAAGCGGAGAAAGGGGTCAAAACACTACAATTGTATGCTGTTTTAGTGCGTCTGGGCAATATATCCCGCCCATGTTTATTTTTAAGAGAATGAGAATGAAAGATGGTTTGGAAAAAAATGGACCGGCAGGCGCGATATACAAATGTTCAAAATCTGGATGGATTACCGAAGAATTGTTTACCGAATGGTTGCAACATTTTGCGAAATTTGCTAATGCTTCTCCAGAGCAACCTATTCTTCTAGTACTGGATAACCATTCAACTCATTCTTCTTTGGCTTCCTACACTTTTTGTAGAAATTCTGGCATTCATTTACTATCACTTCCCCCCCACACATCTCACAGGACACAGCCTCTGGATGTTACTTTCTTTAAGTCCTTGAAAACTGCTTATCACCAAGAATGTGATAAGTACATAAAAAGTAGAAATTATGAAAAAATCAAAGAGACTGATATTGCCGAACTTTTTGGGAATGCTTACAATAGGACGACCACAATAGAGAAGGCAATTAGCGGATTTAAGACCACAGGAATATTTCCCATCAATCGTGATGTGTTCTGTGAAGAAGACTTTGTACCTATTCATAAAGATAATACAGATCTGCCAAATACAACGGCTCCAGCAGATTTACCATTGCAGGGAAATACATCTCAGAATATCTTAGAACTTGTTGAACCCAGACAAAAGACTCCTTCTCCAGAACCAGGGCCAAGTGGATTGAGTGGAACTGTTCCAGGAAGACTCAAGAGCTTACGTAATACCAGATTGTCATCAAATTCGTCTGATTCTGAATTCAGTTTGGAAGAAGTTGTGGAAGATAGCCTAAGTGATGATGGTGATAAAACCTTAAAAATTAAAGAAAAAACAGAAAATACTTCTTTCCAAGACCTATGTCCACTTCCAATGTTTCAACCAAGAACTTCACAGCGAAAAAGGCAACATTCTCAAATATTAACATCTACCCCATTAAAAGAAGAGCTCGAAAATAAGACATTGAAAAAACAACAAAAGGAAGAAAATGAAAAATTAAAAAAGATTACAAGAAAAATTGCAGACAGAGAAAAGGGAAATGAAAAGATTAAGAAGGTCACAAAAAAAATTATGGGTAAAGTGGAAACTCAGGTTGAACAGGAAAGAGAAATTGATGAAATCTGTCCTATTTGTGAACAATTTGGATACAATGAGGTTTGGTGGCGGTGCCGTTCTTGTGCAACCTGGGCTCATGCTGACTGTACTAGTGCAGAAAAAGCTTCAGTATATATTTGTGACTTTTGCTCAATATAATATTAGTGTTAAAATGTTTAAATAAAATAAATTCCAAAATATTACTACTCGGTCGATTTTACCATACCTTGTGGTCGATATTATCACATCGGTCGAAATTACCCGATTTTTTTACCTGTTTACAAAAATGCATTTTAAGGAAAAAAAAACATTTTTTTATTTGCAAAACCAATAGAAAAATTTTAGCAAATGAAGTAACGAAGCCATTTTACGGTTTTAGATACATTTGTACTAATACTTTTATTTAAAAAACTTAGTTGCGCTTAAGTAGTCGATATTCCCCCACTCTCCCCTAACCTAAAAACATTTACTATAATTGGTGAATTTTATTTTTAAAAAATATATGCTTATATTTGTAAGGATAACTTTCTTATTTGTAAAGATAGAAACTTGTGCTTTTTTTTAATCAAAAGCTTAGATTCTCACGAAGCCAACCATAGAAACAAAACTGTATTATTTCTACGCCACGCGAACTTATATTATACTAAAATTATAAGAAAACGTGGACCCTTCGCAGATTATTTGGCGCTCCAGGAAACCCAAAACGTGGACCGCCAGCGTACCACGTGGCTCTCAAAAAATAAATGGTAAATAAGACGCTGGCAGTTAACGTGTTAAAATATTATTAAGGCAACTTTTTACGTGGAATACGCCTGTTTAGTCAGATTTTATTTGCAACGTTTCTATTTTTAGAACCATCATCAACTTTGCATTTTTTTATGACCAATATATTCCATTTCAACAGTCTCTAAAAGAGTATTATTTAGCTTTTCGGCGATGTATCACACTTTATAACTAAGTTATTATTAAGATATAAAAAGTGCGCTTTGAAAATTAATAAATATTTTTTAAATTATTCAAATAAGAAATTACAAACTAATATGGTTGAATAGCAATATTTTTTAATTCGACATTAAAGGGTATTTTTTTAGCGATGTATCACACTTGACAATTAAGTTATTATTGAGATGGAAAAAGTACGTAATTGAAAATCAGTAAGTTTTGTTGAATTATCCAAATAAGAAATAAAAGAATAATTGGGCTAAATAGCAAATACAAGAATATTTCATATAAAAATTCGATTTCATCTATAAGAAGAAGCGAAACGGAACAAAGGAGAACTACCTACCTACCCAATGACATTAATTACATAATATTATGATTAAAAATGTTGACCATTCGATGCACTGCACATATTTCTTCTCAATCCATTTGATTACCCGCTGAAAGGTATTTCGATTGATATTTTCTAAAATAATTCGAGTTTGCTGCTCATTTTCACATATCTTCATAAATAAGTATCTAATGGCGCGATATCGGGGATCTAGTAGGCTAGCGTACAGGACCCCTATTGGATATTACTTTTTCATTAAGTGTTTCAGTTACATAGGTTTATACATCACTTATATATACGATTATCAGTAGGAGCTGTCTTATATGGTCAATTTTTTAATGATCTGCCAACATATCAATTTAAAAATCGTTTCTCTTTTCTAGGGATAGTGAAGTGTGGCCCAATTTCATTCCATACATAGTGATTTAGTAACACATACATATACTGTCTTTTCAAACAGTTTTGTTGGGCGCCATTTTGTTCCACCATATTGGATTCATAACAATATTTTACCAGTTTTTATCTAAGCCACATTTCACATTCAATAAGTAGTTTTTGCACTAATATTTTTAAGATCACTATTTTGTTCCGTCACGTTGAATCAGTACCAGTATATTTTTATATCATATTTAATTTTTGTGAAAAAAATGGATTTTAATTCGTACCACAATTTTACTGATTTATGTGATATATTACCCTTATTGCTTGCACAAAATTTGAAATTAATTTAATAAACAGGCCGCCATTTTGGATTCATACCAAAATGTTATCAGTTCATTTCTATATAACACTTAATTTTTGTGCCAAAATTGGGGTTACTTGGATAATTAATTTTTCAGTGATAATTTTTTAAATACTTCACCACGCCGGCATTTTGTTACGCCAATCCCAACTTCACTTTTAGACTAGCAGATATATCTGATATTTAGGAAATTTTAAATAACATTAAAACGAAGGCAAGCCGCATTGACGAAATTTTTTCTCTGATGATAAAGTATTAAAAACAAAACAAAACAAAAGTATGCTTTATTCCCGCAGAAAAATTTTACAATTTTATGGACAAAGCAAAATATACCTAAAATAAGACATATCAAAACATTAATCGAAAAGAATTTCGATAGGTCAATGCTTTTTAAAAATGTAAATTATCAATTTACCAAATCGTAAAACACACGTTAGAATATAACATAACATTGCCGCAAAACAGTTAATGAATCCTAATAATCTTATAAAAGTAAACAAACACACATGTACGAGGTGAATAATTTCGATAACATTGAAATCAAAATTGCAACTATGCAACCTTAAACTCTATGTTATTATAGTTATACAAATAATTGTGATGTTAAACAGAAGGTATAATGAACTAGTGTAGAATGTAGTATACAAAAAAGAATTAAATTTTGTTTTTAATCCAATACCTATCAAAAATAATTAAGTTTTAAGTGAATGTTCGACAGTTCTTTTCTCTATATGATGATTTTCAAAATTCTATGCTACGAGTTAGGACATGACTCACAAAAGATTTAATTAAACAAGCGAATTTAGTGACAATTTAAAGAGACTTACTCGCTGTAAAAATCATTAACGCTGTAAAATGGTCTCTCAATGAGGTATGCTTTGGTGTTTTTTCGAAATTGTGCAAGCATAGGGATAGATTTTAAATGTACTGGCAGATTGTTGTAAAGTTTTGTGGCGTTGTAAATAATTGATTTTTTTATTAATTCTGAGGAAGGAATGGGAAGATATATATCATGCCTAGAGTTTCTGGTAAGGTATACATGTTGTGGCATTTCTGGGAGGGTGTTTATATGTTTTCTCAGCAAACATACCGTTTCCAAAATAAATAATGCAGGAAGTGTTAATATTTCATGTTTTTTGAAATAGTATTGGCAGTGAGCTCTATTATTTAGACCAAACAAATAACGAATGGCTCTCTTTTGAAGCATAAAAATACTATGAAATTGCTCGGTGGTACAGCAGCCCCAAAAGGGAAGGCCATAGCGGAGGTGGGATTCAAATAAAGATAAATAAGTAAGTCTGGCAGAAGAAACGTCTAGTTCTTTTGAAACTGATCGAATGGCGAAGCAGGCGGTAGAAAGTTTTTTAGTTAAGGTGTCAATATGATTAGACCATTTTAGGTTGTAATTTATATCTAAACCCGGGAATTTAACCGACTCTACCTATTCAATATTGCTGTTATGTACCTGAAGTGGTTGTAAAGTTTCCTTATAAGATAACGCCACCGTTTTATCGACATTAAAACAAAGCATATTGGAATCGGACCAGGCCTTAATTATAACCAAGTCTTTGGAGATACTAGAGTGTAAAGACGTTGTATCAAAATCACTCCAAGTTATGCTTGTGTCGTCAGCAAAAAGGGAAATTCTTCCATTAATTTTAAGGTTCGTGATACCATTAATGTATAACAAAAAAAGAATAGGTCCCAAGACTGAACCTTGAGGGACTCCACTTGTAATCAACTTACAATCAGAATCGGAACCATTAGCCCTTACAAGTTGTTGCCTTTTCCCAAGATAAGATTTGAACCAATTTAAGTAAGAAGTACCACGAATTCCATAAAAATTTAGTTTGTTTATCAGAATTTCATGACTAACACAATCAAAGGCTTTTGCATAGTCACAAAAAAACTGAGGCAGTTGGGTGGTTGTTATTGAGAGATAAGTAGACGCCTCTAAGCAACGTGAACATGGCGTCGCTGGTGCACTTGTTGGGTAGAAATCCGAACTGCTCCGGGGATATTATCTGATGTTTCAGGAGAAATGGCATAAGACGATTCTTCGGTAGCCTTTCGATAATTTTTGATAGCACTAGCATTGGGCGATAATTACAAGAGTTAGTTTTTTCGCCGCCTTTATGAAGTGGAGAAGAAGGACTCGTTTATTAATGTTGTAAGGGCCTCTATGACTGGGAGTGGCAAGTTCAGGAATATTCTAATTGATAGGCCATCAGTGCTACACGACGATTTACTTTTGATATTATTTATTACCTTCAATAGTTCAGTGTTGCTAACGGGACTTAAGAAAAAGCTATCAGCTAAATTTTTTGAAGGAGGGAGAAACGAAAGAGGGTCCAAACTTGGCGAGATACTAGAGGTAACATTTTTGCTTACACTATTAAAATAATCATTTAGATCATTAGCCCCTGGCAAGATCTGAGTCACAGGGTTTGATTTGTTTCTGAGGTTATTGATGATGGACCAGGTTTCTTTTGCAACGTTATTTGAGTTTGTTAGACGTTTTCGGTAGTGTAATTTTTTTGCTGACTTAATAAGAGTAGTGTAGATCCTCCCATAGTTAGAGATATAGTCGAGAATAAGAAAGGAGTCGGTGAATTTTTTTATATATGAGAGCGAGCGCATATTTTTAGCAGAAATTCGTATTCCTTTCGTGGTCCACGGTGTATGCCGCTTAGCTTTGATATTCCTAAGCGGGAATGCCTTGTTAAAAGCACTTAAAGTTTTATTTAAAAAAGTTCTGAAGTTTGTGTTGACATTATCAGATTCAAAATTCCAATCGGTGTTAAAGCAATATTATGAAATACTGAGAAATTTGCGGCCGAGAAAATTTTGCCCCGATAGCGACATCTTGGTAAGGGCCTAATAGGTAAACTAAACCTGGAAATTACCGCCTCGTGATCGGAAAGACCTGAGTTATAGACCTGTGAATGCACCTCTGATGGAGAAAAATCAGACGCCATGTAATCGATGATGGAAGAAGAGTTTTTTGAAATTCTAGTTGGCGAGGATACATGCATTGAAAGACCGAAAGAGTCGAATATAGAAATTAGATATTTTTGGATGGCACAAATAGTAGCATAGTCAATATTAAAGTCCCCGCATAGAATTTTTTTACCTTTAATCGGTAGACTGTCTAGCAAACTTACCAGGCTATTTAAAAATGATTGTACATCAGAGTTTGGTGATCTATAAATACAGATTACATAAAGATCAAGGTTTTGATTATATACCATAGAGAATTCAAAAGAGCTATCCGCTAACAAATGATCATATTTAGATACCGACATGAAATCTCCATTTAGGGATAGAATCAGTGTTCCCCCATGAGCTGAGTTTTTTCTGTCATATCTAGCTATTGTGGTATACCTTTCAATATAAAAGGGTTCGTTTAGATTCAGCCAGTGCTCAGTAATTGCAACAAGTTGGGGAACTCCAATTCTTCCAGAAATAGGTACAACTCGTCAGTTTTATTTCTTAGAGAAGCAATATTAATTAGAACCATATTAAGACTAGTAACAACAGGAAGTTTTGAGGAATCTAGTTCCTCAGAACACGTCGTGTTTTCTAAAAATTTTTTTTGGGAGAATTGCTGGTAAAATAGTTTTTATGGCATTCTCTGGTCCTCTGAAGATGGATCGTTCTCTTCGAAGATATATAAGATCCATAGGCTGCAAGATTGCAGTCCGTTTATTGATAAATATGTCACTCATATAATAAATTGCTGTCTGAAGTAAATTATTTTTCTAATCAATGGAAAATATCCATTGGTAAACCTATACTCAAGGTCCCTGACCAACTGATTTTAATGAACTCCAGCTATTTAGTATACTCAAAAATATTCGAAAGATATCGCTATCATCAGATATACACCTACTGTATTTCCAATAATATTGTACCAAACAACTAGTGTAGGTTCAGAAAAAAATTTAATAGAACAGTAGCTTTAGCCAACGTTACTGATGACATTTTTCGCGCTTTTGACAAACAAATGCACATTCTATTCGTATTTTTAGATTTTCCCAAAGCGTTTGACACCATAAATCACCGGGTTATCGTGTCTGTATTAAAATTTTGATTTTAATTCATGCTGTCTTATTAGCTCATATTTTTTTGAAAGATTCCAGAAAATCAGCTCAGATAATAAATATTCTGAACAGGTAAGGATACTCTCGGGTGTTTCACAAGGATCCATTATTATTTCTAATTTACACTCCCAATATACTTAGATCACTACAATATTGTCTTAAACAAGCTTTGGCAGATGACACCTAAATATATTTCTGCTTCAATGTCAATGATGCTGCTGAAGTTGAAAATTTTGTGAACACAGGCCTACTTACCTTAAATAATCTTTCTAAAAAGCATAATTTAAAACTCAATCCAGCTAAATTGCATCTCATGTTATTTGGAAATAAAAATAAAACAGATTTAAAAATAATATTAACATTTATACGGATCGCAATAAATTGACGTTTGTGGAACTTATATTTCGGGAACAAGCTACTAGAATGATTTAAAAGTCCTAGGTTGCTTCAAAGCTCTTTTATAATAATAGAAATGTTTTAAACTTTAATTTGATCAAAATATAAGAGTTCTAACCCCACTACACAACAACTTGCGACGTTCTGGACGCGCGTTTTGCTAACCAAGTTAGCATTATCAGCAGATGATATAAACTAAAGTAACTTATCCTAACCGAGACTATTTATAGGCAAATGTGGTCACACTTGGTTGTAACCGACTACACCGTTGTCAAGTAAGCAATAGAGGGGACTATAGGGAATAAGCCCTCTGTCTTTATTTAGTGCTTTCTTACCACATTTAACTATTTCTATACTCTCAAATGCATCCAATAATCTACTATTAGATACATTTTTAATTAACTCAAGATTATTTATTCCTATTTGGTGATTGTTTTCCAAAGCATATTGATTTTAATATGATTTGAAATGATATTAAATATGCCATGTGGTCTTTAAAACGAATGTTTATGGAGCGTTTAGTTTGCCCAACATATTTTAGATCGCAGTCATTACAGCACTCCTCTCCTTCAAGTCGACTTTGTCTTTAGGGTTTCCAAGGAGATTTTTCAAACTGTTTTCCGTTTTGTAGGCTACTCTAAAACCTACGTTTTTAAATACTTTTTGTAGACCTCTCGTATATCTGAGATCATATAGGGTTACTATGAACTTATTGGGAGCCTCAGGTGCTTGAAGAGTAGTGGCATCTTTTAACATTTTTCATTTTGTGTTGACGGCAATAAAATGAGTCGCATGTTATATACCTATCAGTATTAGTAAATTTCCTATACATATCAAATTCTAATTTATCCTTGTTTCTAATAACTAACGTGTCGAGAAAAGGTAATTGCCCATTGTTATCTTTTTCGTACGTAAAATTAATTGAAGGATATTTATTGTTTAATGTTTCTAAGAAAGTATCCAAATTTTCTGTTTTAGTATCAAAAATAGCAAATATATCGTCTACGCATTTATACCAGACGCTTGGGAAATACTTGAGTTCTTTTTGGAATTGGGTTTCTAATCTACCCATAACAAATTTGCAAGGAACGGAGATAAGCAATTGTTGATCGCAGTTTCTTCAAGTTGTTTATAATATTTATTGTTGAACTGAAAAAAAAATTGATTTATACATAATTTTTTGAGAAGCAAATATTCATCAATAATTTCTTGTTTTAAATTATTGAATACAAGTAGTTCCTTTAGATATTCTAAAGCTAGTGCTAGGGGTACATTAGGAAACAATGAGCTAACCATTTTAAAATATTGTACGTTGGTGATCCAACAGCTGAAACAATAGGTCTATGGACTTCCCAGGTTTATGGATTTTGGGAAGACAAAAGAGTTTTTAACTGTTTAATTTGGGGAAAATGCTAAGTGAGTCCCTAGTTATATCTAATTTTAATTACGGTTATTTTATATATGGCTTTTGTTTGGATGGTAACTGTAAATAACGCACACAAAAAGTGCAAAATAGTTTTTAGGTATCCAGAAACGCTAAAAATTAAAGCCATGTAAAACCTTGGAGGAGAATTTTTTTACGACAACAAACATTTTTATTTGGCCGCCATTTTGTTCTGCCAGCTTGAATTCATGCCATAGTTTTCCAAGTTCATCTTTATATCACACTTAATTCTTGCACGAAATTTGAAATCAATCTAATAAGTAGTTCTTCTCTAATACTTAATTTGTGTGTAAAAGTTTAGATAAATTGGGGTACTAGTTTTTTTAGTATTGATTTTTTAACCTTCCACCAGACCGCCATTTTGTTTCACCATCTTGGATTCGTAACAAAATTTTACCAGATGATTTATACGTAATACTTTTTAATTTTTATTTTTATGAAAAATTTCGGCTAAATTGGATAAGTAATTTTGAACGTTAAAACAACAATACATTCAGTAGGGCAATGCGTACCCAAATATTTGAGCATCAGGCATGTAGCCAGAAATTCAGGTTGGGGGGGGGGGCTAAATGGTCAAACCTCAGGAAAATTAGTAAAAACCGTGGCTATGACAACAAATTTTTAAAATTTCGTGGGGCTCCGGGACCTCCCCTGGCTATGTGTCAATATACAATGAACCAAAACCCAACGATATCGGCCTAGCGGTTTAAAATACACAGTGTTTCCCAGATTCGTTTCTCTATACAGGGATCTCGGCTACTATTATATCTACGGCAAAGGTTAAATAAGGAAAGTTTTAGAGGAAACTTATTGCATTCGATATCCGGCTTCAGATTTACGATCGATCAATTGTTTTTGGAAATATCGGGGAAAAACCGAAAATGGCGGATTTCGTTTTTGGCCAGTATATCCAGAACGGTAAATTTGACAGCTGCCAAAATGTGACATTATTCGGACACATTTTTAATACAAATAAGATGGCGTATACGACTGGACTTCATTGTTTTTTGTTAACCCGCAACCGGCCTCAACTTTTATTTTTCTTATAGCCGTCATATTGGATTTTTCGATTTTTGGAAAGAGCCTAAAATTTCCAGTCTAGCGATATCTCACAAGTGCATTAAAGTTAAGTTTCAGTTTTTTCTAAGGAGGCCATGATTTAAAGTAATGTTAGCACTCAATGCTTTTCGAAGGAGGCCATGATTTATCTGTTACAAAATTGGATTTTGACTTTGACGTTAAGTTAAATAGTTGAAAATATCAAAGCTGTGTTTTAATAAGTATAGTAGGTACGCTTATATCCCAATAAAATCATAAATCTGACACATAAATTGACAAAACCTATAGAAAATGGCTGGCATTTCGTATTCAAATGAAGAAAAGGTTGACATGTTAGCTCTGTACTTTCAATCATACGAAAACGCCGACGTTACGACGACAGCCTCATAAAACCCAATTCAGTCAAAATCAACAGTACAGAGAGTTTTAAAAAAGAATAAGTACCATCCATACAAACCCTTAATAGTACAAGGACTTAAGGAAACTGATTTTCCAAGACGACTACAGTTCTGTGAGTGGTATACTAGAAGATGTAATGAAAATCCTGATTTTGTAAATCATGTCTTGTGGTCCGATGAGAGCCGGTTCACGAATTGTGGAGTCTTTAATAGCCACAACCATCATCATTGGGCTGTGCAAAATCCTCACGAAGTGGCAGAGAGACGTCTACAGATCAGATTTGGAAGTAACGTTTGGTGTAGGATTATTGGTAACTCAATCTAACCAATCATTTTTAAATAGGCACCAAATGATTGTCAAATAATAATCTTTTTTTTTTTCGTTTAGTTCTTTAATGATACTAAAAGAGTATAATTTAATAAAAAAAAGTAAAACGTTCTGCTCTAGTCAGTCAACTTACTTTTTTGATATTGTATTACATTTTTATTCAATCGTTTTGTATTGTAGTTTCGAAGAACTTATAAAAATAGACTGGGTTCTATAAATTTATTAACACTTTATCTAAATTTTCTGCAGATTTAGCTGATTCTCTAAAATTATTTTGATTGTCTGAATTTAATGATTTATTATTACCCGGGAAGCCTAGTTCTTGCGTTATGAAAAAAATACCATATTAATCAAATGTCGAATTATTTTTCGATTTTTATTATGATTTATAAAAAGGCGTTTAGCTGTAGTTCCGAATAATTTAAATTTTAAAGCGCAAGGGTTTGTTCTTTTGATATTTTATGTTTTACTAAGGCACGGTGTACTTCTTTAAGATTATTATATCACTGAAACAAATTGATTTAGTATTTCCGAAATTAATATGCAATACCAACAAAATAATTTATTACAGCTATTACTTCCCGCTAATCAAATATGTTTTTCTTTTTTATAATAAAGCTCAATAGGTTTCAACTGTATACAAGCTCATTCATTACGGGATGTTTCGATAATTATTTTTGGAAAGAAAATATCTACTTTTTAATAAATATAATTTTCCCTTTATAATTTATAGTTTCTAGTACCACCCGGCCGACCCTGCGGCCCTTAACTGTTGGACATCTATTTATAAATTATTAATCATTTCAGGAAATCGACTTATTGGACCATTTTTGTTTGACTACAATCTAAACGGGCAGAGGTACCTAGAGCTTTTGCGAAACCAGGTTGTACCAGCCTTACGAGCTATTCTAACGGAAGATGAATTAAGAAGAACTTGTTTGCAACAAGACGGATGTCCAGCTCACAATACTATTCAAGTCAGGAACTTCTTAAGAGAGCAGTTTAAACAAAGAATAATTTCTTTAAATGGTCCAATATCTTGGCCTCCTAGATCCCCTGACCTGTCGCTCTTGGATTTCTACCTCTGGGGTTACACGAAGAATGAAATCTATGAATTTGATCCCCCCGTGACCATAGAAATCCTGAGACAAAGAGTTCTGGACACATTTAGAAATATTAACCGAAATACGCTTACCAGAGTTGTACGAAAAACAGTCACCAATTGTCAAAAATGTCTCGATGCAAATGGACGTCATTTTGCAGATTTGTAAATTAATGTTACCCACTTACAAAGTAGTTAAAGCTCATTTAGATTTTTTAAATCGTTATTTACGTTCATGTTGTATTGAAAATTCAATGCGTTCAATACATTACTTACTTATTAATGTAAGCTTGTGACAAATAAATCATGGCCTCCTTTAAAAACATTGAAACCTAATTTACGAAGTGTGATATTTTGATGACATAAAATCTTTAATGCACTTGTGAGATATCGCTAGACTGGAAATCTTAGGCTCTTTCCAAAAATCGAAAAATCCAATATGGCGGTCATAAGAAAAATGAAATTTGAGGCAGGTTGCGGGTTAACAAAAAACAATGAAGACGAGTCGTATACGCCATCTTATTTGTCTTAAAAAAGTATCCGAATAATGTCACATTTTGACAGCTGTTAAATTTACCGTTCTGGATATACTGGCGAAAAACGAAATCCGCCATTTTCGGTTTTTCGCCGATATTTCCCAAACTTATTGATCGATAGTAAATCTGAAGCCAGATATCGAATGCAATAAGTTTCCTCTAAAACTTTCCCCTTTTAACCTTTGCTGTGGGTATAATAGGAGCCGAGATCCCTATATAGAGAAACGAATCTGGGACACACTGTATGAGACAACAAAAAAAAATACCAATTTCCTTGGAACTTTTCACTTGCGTGTCAGTTTATTTTCCAAAGAAGAAAACACAGGAAAATCAGTGACGATAAAAATGCTTGCTGCGTCCGACAAGCAACACCTGCAATAGACCACCAACTAGAAAGATCTAAAACGTATTTTCCTGTAATTGGACTATTCTATCCACTTAAAAACGCAATTAAATTTCCTTTTCGGGATCAAAAAAAAAAAAAAAATAAAGAAGGTAATTCGTATAATTCAGACCACTATATATAGTAGCACATGTCCCCTCAGCCAGGTGAACCGTTTTTTTTTGTACAAAGAACTACAGAAATAACTTTAAATACGTTGTTTCAATGCCTCACTTGTTCGGTTGCGTAAGAAAAATTATTGTTACTAATTTATTATACATACAATTTTTTTCAACGCTGTTGCCACCTGGATTTTTTATTATTATAATTTCATTCCAATAGCATTATAATTTCATGCAGATAATCTTTCGGTTGTATACTTATGTTCTCTTTACACCTTAATACAGGGTGGTCCAACAGTGCGTTATTTTGGGAATTGGAAATAAAAAATTTGCGAACGTTTTAGGGACTGCTGAGAGCTTCATCCTAAAGTTATTTTTGATCATACAGGGTTGAGGATAAAGTTGCCACAAACCAAACTCACATTTTTTAAAATAGAACACTCTGTATAATATTTTATTTTCATATTTGTCCCTTTTCGGCCATTCACCCAACATAAGGTTTGTGGGGTCTATACAGGGTTATTCTAGATTTATGGCCACTTTTCGTAAATATTAGACGTAGATTTCTCAATTTATTACGGCAAAATATTGAAAAGTGTTCTTCTTTCAACATCTATTTTTTTTTTAATTTATTCATTCCAGCATGAATGGGGTGAAAAAGTTTAAAACTACAAAAAACAAAAATTATCACTAATAAAAAAGATTTACTTCAAAAATTTCACAAATAAAAATGTTTGTGTTAGAATGATCTAGTAATATAAACTGGTGGTTATTAGAGAGACACTATTATGCAACGGTTGATGAGACGGAAAATGTAGAATAGACGAAAACTGATCAAGCCAAACCTGTTTTAAACTAGTTAGTACAGCTAGGACAACTAGTTGTTAAGTTGTCTACCCTAAAGTAATTAGAATGTAAAAATAAAAAAATGATAATAATTAAAAAACAATACTTAGTAACAAATCGTATAAAACAGGAAAAACTACTTAATTAGATGTTCGAAATGACCACCGTTTTGTTAGACACTAATATTTAAATGATTATCAAAAGACTCGTTCTTAATGTATTAAAATTAATATTAATAAATACACTTCGCATTCTTTTTCACATATTTTCTTTTGTAATCGGAGATGTTTGATACACTAAATTTTTAGCAAAGAAAAAAGTCCATTTTTGTCAAGTCAGGGGATCTAGGCGGTCACGCAATTGGTCCTCCTCAACTTAACCAGCGTTCTTGAAATTGTTTATTAAGAAATGCATAAATGTCAGCCGTATGGTGAACTGGGACACCATCATGCATAAACCATATTTGATCACTGACGTTAATAGGGATTTGGAACAGTATTATACTGTTCTAAAATCTTCCCCTAAAAACTGGAGATATCGGTGTGCAGTAAGCCTTTCTTCAATAGAATGAGGACCTATGACAAAATCTCCAACATTGCACCCCAGGCGTTAAGAGAACACCTATTTTGGCTAGATGTGCGAAAATGTTGAGGATTTTCAGTAGCGTAGTAATGAAAATTATGTCTACTGACATCTCCATTATAACACTATATTAGTAAATCCTGGCTCTCTCTGAATTTATTGTTGTGCCCAGTAACAAAAATCCTGTGATAATCATCCTTACACAATTCGTGTGCACTCTAAAAAAATTATGCATTATTGCTGCACAATTGTGTAGACAAAAGGTAGTATCAGACACAGCTACTTTTGTTGCTCAGTTTTTTGCAGCCGCTGCAAAAGTGGCATACACCAGCAGAAAAATAGCCCAAAACGCGCAGTTTTTATGCAGCAGCTGCCTTAAAGTGCTGCAGGTCGACACTACATGCTTTTCATGTGTTCACACCAAATCACTACTTTTGCAACATATTTTGGTAGCCGCAGCCTTGAAGGGGCAACATGGAACATTCAACAGTACACTACCGTCAGCTGAAGGTATCATGTGTGCACCTTTTGGGAGACGGTTGCATTACAAAAAAAATGGATGACGAGACAGTATTAGCAGCGGCATATTTATATGTGAATTTGAAGGCGAAACAAAAGCGGCGACAAAAAAAAACAAGAGTGTGGGTCAGGGAATGGATAAGAGAGCGCGAACACTTGGGTGCATTCAATAATTTAGTTACTGAATTGAATGCTCAAGACGAGTGGCACTTTAAAAATTTTCTGCGTTTGCAAAAAGTGGATTTTAACTACATCTTAGAAAAAGTAAGTCCGCGAATTCGGAAACAAGATACTCGAATGAGACAAGCTATTACACCAAAGGAACGCCTTATTATAACTTTACGATATTTGGCTACTGGTAAATGTTAACTTGTTAGTTTTAATACAGATGTTCATTGTGAAAATAATTTTCAGGTGATAGCTATAGGTCACTTATGTATCTTTTTCGAGTTCCTGCCAACTCGTTGATTATACCAGAGGTGTGTCAGGCGATTTATGATGTTTTAAAAGATGAGTGTTTAAAGATAAGTCAAGTAATTTTTATTATAAAATTTAACAAAACTGTTCATAATAATATTACAATATTAAAAAAAAGAAAAGAAACTCTAAAAAATTTAAAGAGAGAATTCTAATAATCGTTCAGTCAAAAAACTATTGTGTTACTGGTCGTATTCCATACCTGATGGGGAAGAGACGGTTTCTGCAATGTTCATGAGGTATGAAAGGTCCGATTCCTCAAGTTCCTCTGAATAATTTTGATAGGCATGTAAAGGTTGGTCAGAGTGATGCTGCTGTGAGGGGGCTCCTGAAGATCGATATTCAATATCAAAAGAGGCTGATAAGGTTGATGGCGTTCGTGAAGCTGTCGAAGAGGATGATGTTAGAGAAATAGATAGAGAGAAATAGATTTTTGAATTAAATGTTTTAGTTTTAGTTGCAAATCGGGCGCTGTTTCCAATGATCGAAGTTCGTCTCCTGCGTTGTCGCCAAATGTGCTCCCTTCATCTCGGGCTTTAGCTTGACCTATAATTAGAGATCGGAATTGTATTTTAACTGTGTGTATTAAGTTTCGTGCTCTTGTGTATAATTGTGATTTTGAGTGGTTTTGGGATTTAAATAATATATGTGTTTGGTATCATTGTACTGCTGATGAAAAACAGTACATATTTTTGAAAACGTCACGAATTTTGCATGACACATATTCAAATTCTATGGGAAAATAGAACTGCATTTTTAATATTTAATTTTAAGCAGAGAAAAGATTATACTGGAAAAAACCGATATTTTATCATTTACTAGGTTGTTGACTGTTAATATGCAAATCAGATGATAAGAGTCTAGTAAAATATCATATCGTATTTTATTCTGATTCATTAAAATCATGTGTTAAAGGAATTCCCTTTTTTTGTGTTAGTCGATGTTTTTGGTGAATCCTATTGTGCTAAAAATAATTTAAACAGGTCCGGTTTCAGGGTATTTTGTTTTGTATTGGAATTTTTATTATTTATTTAAATATCACCGACCTCTCTCACCTTATTTTATTTAATTATATTTAAACTTATATATTGTACCAGGGTTGCTCATTAAGTGTTTGGTTGTACTGCTGGATTGAGTAGGTGGTATAACTTGACACTTTAAGTGTCTTTACTATTTACACACACATATTTACTATCTCGCTGTTCTTTTCTTTTCTTTTTCTTTTCATATATAACATTTAATATTAATTCATTTAATTGAATAATTAATTTAACATGGAACGCAACCTAAAATGTTGTAAACATAAGGATTTCTCAAACTTTTGCTGTGTATCCTGTATGGGCATGTTCCATCCTAGCTGCTTGGAACGCTGCAAGGATGTTGTGAAACTTGGCGGTTATAGAATTTATTGTTCTAGCAGCTGTCAATCAAAGGCTGAAACCGATGAACAACGGGAGAATAATTGTATTGACGAGCTTAACAAATTGAAATCTGAAATAAACGACAAGAATAATAACTTTAAGCGACTAAAAAGAGGAACACAGGATTTTGCTGATGATGTCTCTGAGGCTGAAAAATAATTTAATGCCCAGCTAGCTGAACAACGTTGCAGAATAACAGAACTTAATATGGAGATAGACAGTCTCAAAATTTCCAAATCTGAGCTGGATAATAAAATTAAAGAAAATGAAGAACTTATTACTCATTTACGTACTCAAATTCACGACCTCACTGACATAAACAGGCAAATGGTGACATCAATATCTGTTCTGGAAAAGGAAAACGATGTAAATTTTAAGGAAATTAAGCATCTCAAGCGGCAATTGGATGTTCACATTCCCTCATCAAGGGGAGAAGTTGGCCTTTCTCAATGTGGTAGAGTTCCAACCGCAAGCACAACGGTTTCGACCGGATTATCCGTCGTTTACACGTTCATCTATATTTGCCATATTTAAACTGGCTCCATCATGTTTGTCAGTTTTTAACTGTTTTATTTGACGTTTAAGAAAAAAATGTTAAATACAAAAGTTTTATATTTCGAAATGAATTTTTTCAAAAACTACTTTCATATGTACAGGGTGTTTCAAAAAGTCTGGGTGTAGTCCAACTTTCAAATACTCTGCTCTATTTTTTGATTTTTGGATTCTGCGGAAAATTCTCAACACTTTTTATGTAGTATACCCTATGCCTAAATTTGACGTATAAAAAGATATTGAGGGTGATTGGTTATAAATGGACCCCCCTTAATTGATAGGGTATGCTACATAAAAAATGTTGAGAATGCTCCACAGAATCCAAAAATAAGAAAATAGAGTATTCGAAAGTTGGACTACGCCCAGACTTTTTAAAACACCCTGTACTTATGAATTAATTTCGAAATATAAAACTTTTGTATTAACATTTTTTCCTTAAACGTCAAATAAAACAATTAAGGGGAGGTCCATTTATAACAAATAACTCCATTTAAAGCACAATAACAAATAAGAAATAGAATTTTCCTAATTGTCTGGGGGCCAGCAAATAGCGGAAGTTTGAATTTTAATTATAAACACGCACACAGCATTATACTGCTTGGATTAGTCGATGCTAATTATCGATTCACCTATATCAACGTTGGATCTGCTGGCGGGAATTCAGACGGTGGTGTTTACCAAAATTTCAAACTATCAGATGCACTTGAAAATAAACCAATAAGCCAAAACCATTAACAGGTTGACAGCAGCGTGTGCCGTACGTTGTGGTGGCAGACGATGCATTTGCTTTAAAACCATATATGCTAAAACCATTTGCTTTTAAATTTCAAGGTGTTGCTGAAAGAGTTTTTAATTATCGACTATCTCGTGCCAGACGAATAATCGAAAATGTATTTGGTATTCTATCTGCACGTTTTCGGGTTTTACGAAGAAGTGTCGAACTGTTTTTGTCATTGTGATAAAACATGAATTGCAACATGTCGTAAAATTCCCATTTTGTTTTGTAGGTTTCGTCTGCTCCGCAACCAGATTTGGAACTTTTCATTTTTGAACGTTCTTTTGAATATTGTGCACGCAACGTGTGAATTTTCTTTTTTATGTCTTCATCGGGCATATGTAATTCAGAAGAAATTTCCGAAATAGCGGCTCGTCTTTTCGTTTGGTTGTGATAGAATGGACTTTTTACGTTCCATAAACACTCCCTTGCTTCTACCGCTTCTATTAAACATTTTACTTGTTCTCTGTTCCAAATCGTTTGTTTTGACTTCGACGACATCGCAATTTGTCGGTTAATTCTTTACTAAATACCTGAATATAAATCCTGCAGTTAACAGAAAAAAAGTGTATACATTTCGGGCATACCAACAGAATACTGCACCGATGTCCGCAACCAAGCTGCGATCGCAACGTTGCGGGTTGCCCCGGTGTTCACACTTTTGATACTACCTTTAGTGCACAAATTGTGTCTGAATGTGTACTTGGAACAACTTTGTGCAGAAAATGTACACATGATTGGTCAGAATTAGTTGTATATATTTTCTGAATAATTGGGCATATCTTTTACACAATACTGTGTTGAATTAACATACAATAATATATAAAATTTTTGCACAAAAAAACGCCTATTTTTTTGGACAATTTTATATAGCAAATATTTTAATAACATCAATATGCATTTTATTTAAATAATATTGTGCATAATTATTGCACAAATTGTGAACATTTTATGCTCAAAGTTGTGCAACAAACTTAGAAATATTTTTTTCTGGATAATATTGTCAAGCCAAACCAACAACGACTACCTTGTGTCAAATAAAACATATTTTTTTATAAAAAAGTGGTTTTACTCATCGTAGCAACTCCAACTGGATGTAGCTAAACTAAAACTTGGTAAATCCATTTTGAAATTTTGGATGTTAGTAACTAAAACAAAAAACATCGGTGTAAAAGTGTATGGTTTTTTAACGAGTGAACATAGTACATATCCAAAACACCATGTTTTGTAAAATTAGTTAAGTTTTTTTTATTTTAAAACATAAGGGGTTACTGCAATTGCCATATTTTAAATTACACAAGAGCTAAACATAATTTGCGTTTTGTAAAAATAAAGCCAGTTAGAGTTTGATACATATTTAATACAAATTCAAGTTCTTTCACATTTTAATATATTACTCTAGAACTCATTATGTTTTAAAAAGGGTTAAGTAACTTAAACTGATATCGCACATAGACAGCAACACTGTCATAAGGCGCAAAATGTAATTGCTGGGAAAGAGGCTAATGAAGGACTGTTCCGAAATATACTTACGAATTATTTTAATAAGAAAGGTGATATCCCAATGAAATTTTTCTCGTAGTATCAGTTCATCATAAACATAAACAACCAATCATAGTAATTGAAAAAAAAAAAACTTTTTATTTAAATATTAGAAGATATGACTTTGTTGCTGCAAAGTCAACGTCTACTTTCACAAATATGACTTTGTTGCTGCAAGAACAACTACTATTTTTATAAATATGACTTTGTTGCTGCAAATACTGAAATGGTTCATACAAATAATGTCTAGGCTTTTTAGCTTACTTATACACATTTTATTCAAAAATAAACGAAATTCTGACAATTTTGTAAACTTTTTACTAAAAATATTTTTGTAAAACTAATAACTAAATATAAAATACTATTTGGCACTTGTTTTAATTTTCTTCTTTTGTTTAGTAATCGATGAAGAAGAAGGAATTTCACATCCAAGAGATTTGTAAAAATCATGATATTTTAAAATGATATGATTTTTTTGACACAAAAATGCTAAACCTTCTAGCTTATTTTTTGCAATTGTAAGAGGCGCCTCATAGAGTGGTTTTAGCCTAATAATATTATTATTAAAGGAAGTTCGGCTACTAGTTTTTCTTATTATAATTTTTTTAAAATTTTTCTCTGTGTAAGATGTTTTATATTGTATTGTAAAAGGTTCTTCTTTACATTCTTTCATTACAGCAATTTCGTTCCACAAGACGTGATCTCCAGTAATATTTATGACAAAGTTGTTTCCCATATTTTCTTGAACCTGTTTAAAATCATAAAAATCAGAAAAATTCATTTCTTTTATTTTATAGGGTCTGCCTGTTTTTTTTTGCATTAGCAATAACAGGGACCCATTGAGCAGGAGTGTAAATGGGGCCTGATTTCAGAATCCGTTTTTTTTGTTTCTCAATAAGAGAGTGCATGTTATCTCCCTCATTTTGGGTATGCCCAACTACTAAAAATTTTAAAGTTATTGAAGGTATATTTAAATTGCTGACAGCGTAGAGGAGCATTGAGATTATAAATTTATTTTGCCCTGAGCAATTATCACAATAAAATATCAAAGGCAGGCCATTAAAATGTTCATTACACAAAAAAGAATATAAGCACGAGCCTATTTCATTTGCGCCTCGACCACCCTCCCCTTCATGCCATACATAGCAGAAACCATTTTGCGTTCCTAGGTCAAATATTGTAAAATTATAGGTACTTAGTTTAGATTTATAGTAAAATGTATTAATATCCCCACAGGGAGTTGGAAGAACTGCCTGTAAGTCAAAACAAGCAGTAAAGCATTCAAGGTTTTTAGCGCTCTCCTTATCTCTCGCCTTTTCGAGACGGGATAATTCTTTCTCCCTTTGGTGCATCTCATAATTTTCCTGTAAAGATGTTTTATTCTTTTCATTTTTATATTGTTCGCATAATCCACATTGGTCTTTTTTTGGAGTAAAAAAAGAAATATTGAATTCTTTTCTAAAAATTCTTGCAAACATAGTATAATTTCCATATTGTTTCCTTTCTTCAACACACTTTTCTTTATAATCCCTGTGTATGTCGGCCAATGATTTTCCTCCTTCTATAAACTCCCTGCTGGTTTGGGCTCGAAGGTAATGGGATTCCACTCGTGGTATTTGATTAATATGTCTTCTTATGTCTTGCTTAATTTCTTCTGAAACTTTTATTTGGTGACCGTGTTTTCCCCTTTTGTCTTCTTCTAAAATGCCATCTTTCGTTTTTTCTCTTACTGTTCTAATCATACGATCTGATATTCCAAGTGTGCGTATAAAAAATTGTTTGCAAACCCTTGTCTTTTGATTACCAATCGTAAACTAGAAGGCATTATTATTTTTTCTTTGATGGGCGTTTTCCACAGTACGAGTATGTGGTATGTCAGATATATTATTTAAAATAAAGCTTCTCTGTCTTTGTATATCACCTGTTTCCCAATATCTTTCGAAAATATGTTTTCTGTTTTCAAAGCTTATCTTTTTCCCACACTCAAATTTGCAAATATCATTACAAGTCGCTAACATTTCGCGGTCGGGAACTTCCTTTTTTCTAGAGTTAATATGCGATTTTCCTGTGTTTTTCTTTTTCCTCCTTACATTGCGAACCCAGTTACCAGGATCGCACCGCCTTTTTCTTTTATTTTCTTTTAACACTTCATTATTTTTATTATTAATAGTATCATTTATTTCTTCGATTTCTGCTGCATTGTCTGTGTCATCTGCATTTGATTCTTCCTCATCTCTCCATGTAGGGTCATCTCCTTCGTCTTCAATTCCTTCGAGTGGTGTAAATTCATTTTCTTGGGTAAATTCTGATGTATCGCAAATAAAATCAGTAACTCGTTCGCTGTTTTCTTTTTGAACAATCGCTTCACTTTGTAGTGCAGCAAGAGTGTGAGTGTTTTCATTTTGAGAATCAATTTGTGAATACTTACTCTTTTCAACGTCTTCGACAGATTGTAAAGTAGCAGTTGGGCCTAACATCTGAAAGAAAATACCTTTTCAAGTAAAACAAAAATACTACCTAACACCTGAAAGAAAATACTTTTTACTTTTTAAGTAATGCCAAGAAAAATAACTTAAAAATGTTTAGCTCTGCCTGCCACACTCTGTAATTTGGCTGTAAATGGCTTAAATTTTTAACTATTTGTTATTTTAAAGCTGCAGAATTTAGTGCTGTGCAATTTTGCAAACAAATTATGAAAACTGAGATGAAAATGCTGGCAAAGTACTTTTTTTTTGTAAAATGTAAATTTGCTGTGTCATTACTAATATGCACATACATTTTTTTTGTTTTGTTGACACTAGTAATTTATTAGGGATAAGAATAACAAATCTTAAATTTAATACTTACCCCAAAGAGTTCTTCTTCTATTAAAAAATCATGTTCAAGAGCAGATCTTAATACATCTTGATTTAATTCTGAACTGGTACTTGGGTTAGAGGCCTAAAGTAAACATAAAACGTGTAATTTAACTATTTTTTATTATCCCAAAATAATGCGCAACTGTATTCTTAAATTTAAATATGGCAATATAACAAATTAATTTTTGGTTTCCACAAACTAATTAAATTTGTTTTTTCTGCAAAGTACGTACTGCAAAATATTTATAACTTTATGTGTTTTTACTTTAAATTGTAATTTTACAAATCAGTTTTAAGACTAAAATTAATCATTAGTCACTAAGAACGTGAGCACGGTCAGCCATTACAAAAGAAACGTGTTACTAAAGTTTCGGATAAAACTAAAGAAAAGGAAAAAGACAAGTTACATGAATTCACCTTAAGATACTTAATAAATGCTTCTTTTTAAGGTTAGAATAGGTTCTACTTACTTCCTTCTGTTCAATTTGTTCTTGAAACATTCCCTCCGAAGTTTTAACACACACATAATTTTTTGTAGCAAGATCCAACAAAAATGCTGAACGTGCGGACATTTCAAACGAAACTAAAAGCCTTAGTAAAAGACACAACTAAATCCACTCACAATCAATACTTTTGTCGATATTTGGCCTGTCAAAATAACATTTACGACAGTTTTGTATAACCTAGACGATTAAAAAGCGCAGACATATTTTACTGCAACACTGTCACAAGTTACTAATGACAGTGTTGCCGAAAAGTTGTAACAGATTTTCTAAATAGAAACATAGACACAATGCGCCATCTTATGACTAAATTTTAAAATATATTTATGACACTCTTGCTACAGGATCTACAGCGAAAAATAGACTTATTGCGCCAAAAATGTTATATTACAATATTTTCGGACTTACGACAGTGTTGCTGCCTATGTGCGATATATCTTATTTGTTTTTATGTAAGATTTTATGAAATATTTTTATAAGCATTCAATAAGACTATACTATATAAATTAATCCTAAAAAGCAACACGTTTATTCAGTTGATTGTCTTTAAGTTTGGAGTTATTATACCCTCTCAGAAATAGTTCTATTTCTGTATTATGTCAATAGTTATAAGTACAGGGTGATCAGTTAAGGGTAGTGAGCGGCCATATCTCATAAGATATTGATCGTATAGATTTGAGAAAAAAAAATCGTAATAAAAGTCGCCAAGAGAAATTGCTGAAAATTATTTTCGAGTTTGTCAAACGTCCGCTAGAGGGCGTAACAACCAACACCAAGTAGAAAAATGGGGTTTTTATAGAATTTTGCCTAATGAAAATATATCGATGATATCATTTTCATATTTAGTGACCATTTGCCTACACTTTTTGTCTAAAATGTTTTGTTCTATATATCAAAATAAAGCGTTGGGGGAAGTTCAATTGTTTTTTCAAACAAACCAAGATGTCTCCCGTTTCTTTTGACCGATTTTAGCAAACTTAGGCTCATATGAAAGAGCATAATTTGAACTACAAAACGCTAATTTGGTTTTGAATTTTTGACTTTTGCTGGCGTCGCTAGATGGAGTTAACTGAATTAGTAGTATATTTTTTAGTTTTTTTTTCAAAAAAAACAAATGTAATGGTATATTCATTTTTACATATTTTAAAAGAGGATAAATTTCTCTATAATTTAATGAAAATAATTTATCATCTACCTTTTTTTGAACCGTTGATATTAAACAAAATATTATTTTATTTTATTAAAAAATGGCACGCCACTGCTTTTTGTCAAAATAAAAATCATTTTCGCAATCACTTATTAGTTGCTAACAAAAAGAACCTCTTGTCTTTTTTTTGTTAGACGAACGGTTTTGGATTGAAAAAATAAGATGTTTAACAATGAAAAATCTTAATAAAACTGTCCAACAACAGCAGGAGCAATAACACTAAAAACAAGAACATGGAACTTTAAAAATAAACGTTAAAAATAAATTAATAGTTTTGTCGTAAATGTTCAAAATGTTGTACATTATTTTGAATACACTAATCCAATCTCTTCTGGGTGGAGTTGACAGCTGTCTCAATTTCCGCTCTTGATATTTGGAGTTTTATACACCAAATCCTTTATTCGGCCCCACAGATAAAAATCAAGGCAGGTTAAATCGGGGGACCGTGGTGGCCAGAAAAATAGACTGCCTCTTCCAATACAACGGTTAGGAAAATGCCTGTTCAAAAAATATTGCACATTTCGTGAATAATGTGCCGGGCTTCCGTCTTGTTGAAACCACAAGTTTCTTCTTACTTGTAAAGGCACATTTGCTAAGAGTCCTGGTAAATCGTCAAATAAAAAGTTCAAATACATGTCACCGGTTAGATTGCCATTAAAGATGTGCGGACCGATAATAGCACCATTAATAACACCGCACCAGACGTTGACGCTCCATCGACCCTGCTGATAATCTTCACGTAACCAGTGTGGATTAGTGTACGACCAGTAATGCACGTTATGAAGATTTACCCTGCCATTACTGCAAAACGATGCTTCGTCTGTCCACAATATTTGTGACAAAATATGATGGTTTTCCCTAATGAAGTCTCTAAGCCAGTAGCAGTAATCGAGCCTACGTTCAAAGTCAGTGTCATTTAGGGCTTGATGAATCACGATGTGATATGGATGCATTTTAAAATCCATTAATATTTTTTGCACTGCACCATAGGATATTCCTAAATCTCTGGAGATCTCTCTTATGCTTAAATGGGGGTCTGCATGAATATAAGCCAACACATTTATAATGTTATCTTCTCTTCTTACTCTACGATTTCTTCTCAAAGTTGGAGTTGGTTGCACTTGGCCATGTTGCCTTAAACGTAAGGCTAAACGATGAAAAACCATTCTCGAATGGTGTCTTCGGAGAGGATAACGCAGTGCATACTGCCTAGAAGCAATCGCCGCATTTTCAAAACATTGAAAATAAATTCTCAACATATCAACTATCGTAAAAGGCATGATTTGTTGTAAAAATACTTTTTACATAACATTAAATTAGATGTCAATAGCAGGAACTATCAAAATGAATATCAACGTGATTGACAATTTGGTGTTTTGTTTCTTAACGTAGATCATGGCCTGCTTCGCTTAAATGCGATGTTAGTTAAGTTTGATTTTTAAAGCATTAGAAAACTAAAGCATTCTCTCGCTAATTAAATGATTATTAATGATAAAAATAATAGGTAATAATTTTATTATTGTGAGATGTAATATTTAAAAATAATTTTGAACCTTATAGTTATCATTGTTAAATATCTTATTTTTTCAATTCAAAACCGTTCGTCTAACGAAAAAAATTCAAAGGTTCTTTTTGTTAGCAACTAATAAGTGATTACGAAAATGATTTTTATTTTGACAAAAACCAGTGACGTGCCATTTTTTAATAAAATAAAATAATATTTTGGTCAATATCAACGGTTCAAAAAAAGGTAGATGATAAATTATTTTCATTAAATTGTAGAGAAATTTATCCCCTTTTAAAATATGTAAAAATGAATATACCATTACATTTGTTTTTTTTTGAAAAAAACTAAAAAATATGCTACTAATTCAGTTAACGCCATCTAGTGACGCCAGCAAAAGTCAAAAATTCAAAACCAAATAAGGGTTTTGTAGTGCAAATTATGCTCTTTCATATGAGCCTAAGTTTGCTAAAATCGGTCAAAAGAAACGGGAGACATCTTGGTTTGTTTGAAAAAATAATTGAACTTCCACCACCGCTTTATTTTGATATATAGATCAAAATATTTTAGATAAAAAGTGTAGGGAAATGGTCACTAAATATGAAAATGATATCATCGATATATTTTCATTAGGAAAAATTCTATAAAAACCCCATTTTTCTACTTGGTGTTGGTTGTTACGCCCTCTAGCGGACGTTTGACAAACTCGAAAATAATTTTCAGCAATTTCTCTTGGCGACTTTTATTACGATTTTTTTTTCTCAAATCTATACGACCAATATCTTATGAGATATGGACGCTCGCTACCCTTAACTTATCACCCTGTACATACCTGTGTATAGCTTACTCCTATTTACCTTCAAGAGTACAAAACTACAGATTCCTCGGGATAGAATATTTTCCAATTTCCCCAAGAAAGTATTTTTTTTTTTTTGATAAACCAGCAGTTTATAAACCAAACAACATTTTATATATGTAGCCAGTATGATAATCTGTCTTTTCTGTAGAATTATATTTCCGAATGTCACCACCACAGCGCGGCAGCGCCACAATTGAAAACGTCGGATGTCTGCGGTCCAATCAGGGCCTGCATGTGTGGGGTTCGATAAAATATAAACATAATTGTTCAGAAAAAAATAAATAATTTTGTTCTGAAGATTTTAACACGTGACGCTATTGGTATTTTTACACAACTTTTATTCTTAAAATCTGAACACTGTTGTAGTTCAGTAATGCATAACGAATATTAGCCTTTTTAGCATTGCTTTATAGATAAAATATATATAATTTTGGTTAAAAAACGCTACACAAATGAAGGCATCTATTTTAAATACTCCTGTATGTATTTTCTGTACCTTGATGCACAATTTTTTCTGAATACATTATTGAGAATGAATTGTTAAAACGTTCATTGCCGTCAACACAAAATGGCAGCATTCCATTTCTTAACTCACAGGTTAGTCAATTTTCCATTAAGTAAAGAACGTTTTAACAATGAAATGAATCGGATTAAAAATATAGCTAAAAGTAATGGATATAATTATTAATTTTGTACATAAATTAGTAAATAGACATAAGCATAAGAAAATGTTAAAAGATGCCACTACTCTTCAAGCACCTGAGGCTCCCAATAAGTTCATAGTAATCCCATATGATCCCAGATATACGAGAGGTCTAGAAAAATTATTTAAAAACGTAGATTTTAGAGTAGCCTACAAAACAGAGAACAGTTTGAAACATCTCCTTGGTAACCCCAAAGGCAAAGTCGACTTGAGGGAGAAGAGTGGCATCTATGAAATTAGCTGTAATGACGGCGATCTAAAATATGTTAAGCAAACCAAACGCTCCATAAACATTCGTTTTAAAGAACACATGGCACATTTAACATACGGAAGAACAGAAAAGTCAAGCGTTGCCCAACATGCTTTGGAAAACAATCACTGAATAGGAATAAATAATCTTAATTTGATTAAAAATGTATCTAATAATAGATTATTGGATGTATTTGAGAGTATAGAAATAGTTAAGTGTGGTTAAGAAAGCACTAAATAAAGACAGAGGGCCTATTCCCTATAGTCCCCTCTATTGTTTACTTGACAACGGTGCAACCAAGTGTGACCACATTTACCTATAAATAGTCTCGGTTAGGATAAGTTACTTTAGTTTATATCATTTGCTGATGATGCTAACTTGGTTAGCGAAACGCGCGTCCAGAACATAACAACTTGTGGTGTAGCGTGGTTAGAACTCTTGTATTTTGATCTATCTTCCACCACAGGTTCCAGTGTTAGGACATATCATTTCTTGTCTATTAAAATTCATATTTGCGTCTCACAATAAAAACTGTACTTAGTTTTTAACACAAAACTCAAGCACCAGTCACTGTCAAGTAATGACAATTCAAATTTCTGTTTTTACCAGTTTAATTTCATTTGTAAATATAAGGCCCAGTAGATTTCTGTCACTGGACACAACAACAAATTCAATGAGAGACAAGATTTTCTGACTTTCTTGTGTTATTTACTGACGAAGCAACAGTCCACAAAAATAGAAATGTTAATAGACATAATTTTCATTATAACGATACTAAAAAACCTAATTTTAGTCGCACAACTAGTCAAAATAGTTGTTCTTTTAACGTCAAATTTACTTCTAATATTTTCGAAATGTGGCCATAAATCTTGAACGACTCTGTATAGACCCCACAAACTCTATATTTGGAAAGAGGAACCTGAAAATATAATAATATACAGGGCGTCTTATTTAAATTATTCGAGAAAATTTGGATTTAGAATTTTTATTCACCCTGTATATCGTTATTAAAGAATACCAAAAATAACACAGTTCAAAGAGGACCACATTTGGAAGCTTTTAGCATGCTAGAATGTTATGCTAATACAATAAAAAAAATACAGGGCTTCAAATATACCTCTGATATTTTCGGGCCCTAGGTATATTGGGTGAATGGCCAAAAAAAAAGGAATCTCAGAATAAAACAATATACAGGGTCTTCCATTTAAAAAAATGTAAGTTTGGTTTGTGGCAAACTTATCATCAACCCTGTATGATCGATAATAATTTTAGGTTGTAGCTCTAAGTAGGTTGTAGGGACAACCTTGGTATATTTTTTTTTTCTAATTCTCACAAGAACCGAGCTATTGGACTTGAGCGCACTGTTGGACCACCCTGTATATATTTGCGTTCGTTATGGGTGGCTTTAATTCGATTCATATATTTGAAAGTTATGTATGAAATAAATATAAACTTGACACGTTTAGATAATACATTTCAGCATTACGAATAGAGAAAATTCCATAACAGGTTATTTAAAAATTAAGGTCAATCTGTATTTAAGAATCTGTTAGAATTTAATTACAAATGTGAATGGTGTATTTAATTCATCTGAATAAATGCGGTTTTTTTCTTTTAAAACTGGTTTTTGTTATCCATTTCTAAGATGGTTTTTAAACCACATACATGTAAATAAAATTTTCTACATTAAGGCTTTTTAAACGGGTTTAATTTTGCTACTATTAGAAAAGTTAGTTTCAGAGCTATTTTAGGTTTTTAGGTTAAATTTAATGTAAAATTCAGTGATGGTAAATATAGATAAATTACTTAATAAAAAGCAAAATTCCCAACCATTAATAAGCGACTGAAAAAGATATGCTAACTTATTAAAACATGTTGAAATGAAAATATTCTTAGTTATTTTAATATTTATTAGAAGGTTTTACACGCATAGAATAATGAATATACTATCATGTTTTTTTTTTCGCTTTAGTTAGATGACCATTAGCTAATGATCTTCCACCTTTGCAACTTTTCTTTTCAACCGACTTCAAAAGAAGAAGAGGTTATCAATTTAAACCTATATATTTTTACTTCCCTCGGTAAATGAAAATATTGTAACCGTGAAAAAAAAACACCTTCCAAGATTTTTTTCAGATCTATACGTTTCAGGGTCTCTAAATGCCGAAAAACATGTTTCCTCAATTCCGTCGATCTGTCTATTGGTCTGTCTTTTGGCGGCATAACTAAAAAACTACTTACCCGATTGACTTCAAATTTTTGTCAAACATTAAGGGTCGTGAGGGCAGACGGTCCTTCGGATCAACTTGGGGTTTAAAACCTCGTATTGTGCATTGGCTTTACACGTCGGTGATAAGGCCAATGATCACGTATGGCGCTCTTGTGTGGTGGCCCGCCATGCCACTCGCAAGACCACATACAGAAGGATGCTTGACAAGTTCCAGAGACTGGCGTGTCTGGGGATAACTGGAGCCATAAGAACCACACCGACCCGATCTATGGAGGCTATTCTGGGACTAAGTCCTCTGCACTTGCTTGTAGAGGAAGAGGCTCGGAAAGCTTCTGTTCGTTTAAAAGACTGGGGTCGTTGGATACACAGAGACTGGAATTTTGGGCATACGCTAGTTTGGACTGAACTGATCAGATCAGACCCTCTCCTAGCAAGGAGAGATGCCATTATTCCGGTCTCAATTGCCTCTAAAAGGTTTTGTGTAATTGTTCCTGAGAGAGAACAATGGAGGGATTCCTCCCCATCCTTCCTCAAACCGGAGGGCCTTGTCTGGTTTACAGATGGCTCTCTAATGAAGCAGGGATCTGGGGCGGGAATTTATGGGGAGAGTCCCAGGGCAAGAATTAGTCTTGCTCTTGGACGGTATGCGACTGTATATCAGGCTGAGATTACAGTAATCTTGGACTGCGTACAAGAAAACTTTTCCAGAGGATACCACGACAAGCATATCTATATATGCTGTGATAGTCAAGCCGCGATTAAAGCTCTGTCCTCGAACAGAGTCAATTCGCTGCTAACGCTTGAATGCAGGAGAGTCCTAGAGAGGTTGTGTGAGTCCAATAGGGTTAGCCTCATTTGGGTGCCTGGCCATCAGGGCATTGGGGGTAATGAAGGGGCGGATCAGCTGGTTTGGGAAGGTAGCAACACTGCTTACACTGGGCCGGAACCTGCTCTTGGAATTGCTCCTTCAGCTGTCAAGGCTAGGATTAAGAATCGCACTATCGAGGAATTCCGTGCTGAATGGCACGAGCTGGCAGGACTCAGACAGTCTAAGGTCTTCATATCAGGCCCTTATAGCCGTTCGGAGTCTAATAGACTTCTAAATCTAAACAGAAGTCAACTTAGAACTATTACCGGGGTCCTAACTGGACACTGGCTAGTGAAATATTACCTGCATAAGATTGGACTCGACAACAATCCATACTGCAGGTTTTGTGCTGAGGTAGATGAAACTACTGAGCATCTAGTTCGTCGATGTGACGCTTTAGTCAACGCCAGACTGCTTTGCTTGGGTGACACCTACGTGGAACCCGAGCTTGTGGGACGTGCGCGACCAGAAAGGGTCCTTTCTTTTCTAAAAAGGAGTGGGCTCTTGGCCTGACACGCCTACTTGGGGGGATAGTACAATGGGCCCAAGTGAGCCTAAGTGCTGCCCTTGTCGGGCTCCCCATCTATGTCTATGTCTATGTCTAAGGGTCGTGAGGAGATCACCTGGTACAGTGGCGTGCGGTGAAATTTTAAGAAAGGGAAGCAATTTTTAGAAACTTACCTATTTGCAATGTAATTCGATTCTTCGATCATTTTTTGCAAATTCGTCAATGACGTCATCATAAAAACGTCGATGCTTCGACATATTTTGGAGAAGTTTATTTTCAATGGACAACAGCGATGTATGCGAAAGTCTCTCCTGCCCCGTTGAATTTCTCACGAATTCTTTATACGTTTAAGTGTTGAACAATTCCGTTCTACTGATAAACCTGTGAAAGGTATTGTCAATACTAATTCACACAATTTCGAAACTTTGGTGTAAGCATCTTCCAGCTCCTTGTCTTTTGAAAATTGCTTTAGTTCCTTAGCGTAATTTTTTGCGCTAATATCATCAGTTTCTTAAATCACTTTTAGTTCAGATCGCAATAACACTCGGTTGAAGAACTGGCCATAATGAAGAAGAGATTTAAAGGCATCTTCTGGAAAAGTTTTTCCTTTAAATGCATCAAAATTGCAGAGCTCGAGGAATTTAAAATCATTTAAACCGTTAAATCTATAGTTTATTTATTTATTTTATGATGTTTGAACATCTCCCACCTTGTCTGTTCAAACACGCTTGGCTTGTGGCTCTACATTTAACGTCATCGTTTTCTCCCAAAATAGGACAAAGTTATCTCTTTTTTGGCTTAACATGGACTTAGAATCATCCACTATTTTTAGGCAAAAAGCAATATCATTTGTTTTAGTTTGTAATATATTAAAAACATTGTCCGAACTATTTATTGCTTCTGAGACCCACGTTTCATTATTTTCTATTATATTCTCAAATAGTTCAATCAGCGATTCACGATTTTCAGATACTGTTAACACAAGTCTTCCATTATAGTTCCACCTAGAAGGAGCTACTTTGGGCAATCGTTTGTGAACAATTGATTCCAAAGCCTGTGTACGTTTTGTTGACTTGGAAAATTAAGCAGCCATGCCACTTAAGGTAACGAAAAATACTTTACACTCTTTAATGTAATTGATGGACTGGGATAAAACTAAATTAAATTTATGAGCAAAACAATGGACAAACACAGCACTTGGGAAAGTTTTTCGAAATTTAGCTTGTAGACCCCCTAATTATCCTGCCATCACTGCAGCTCCATCATAGCTTTGAGCAACTAATTTCTCTCCATTAATTTCTTTAGTAACGTTATAAACTACGGTATATAATACATCTGCTGTACGATTTTCGGACACATTCTTAAAACCTAAAAATTGCTCTTGAATACTTCCGTCTGTTTTAACATAGCGTATTACTATAGATAATTGGCTAAAATTAGTGATATCAGTTGTTTCGTCCAGAACAATAGCAATGAACCGCGCCTCGTCAATCTCCTGCCTAATTCTTTTTAGAATAATGGTTGCAACAGCGAAATTAAATTATTCTGGATTCGATTCGACGTTCCGCGAAAAACTCTAGACTGCTCTAAATGATTTTTTAAGCAATCATTATATTTAGCCATTAAACTAAGTAAATCTTGAAAATTCCCTCTATTTGAAGAAACCCTTGTTTCGTCCTGACCTCTAAATCCCAATTTGTGCTGTCCGAGAAAACAAACAACATCGGTAAGTCTTCTTAATATTTGTCTGTTTTTATCGACTAGTTCATTGTGTTGGCGGTGACTAATTTCCAACTGTCTATTAAGGGCGTGTTCAATTCTGGTTTTGCCGAAGACTTTTTCTTTTATGACGGCCTGCAAATGCGCTTTGGACATAATATGTCTTTTTACAGCTTTATGGAAATTGTTTAAATCGGAAAAACCAGTTTTATTCCAAAGACCTTTTTCATTTTCAAAAAGTAAACATGGCCAACAAAATAATTTACTTATATTTTCACACCCTGTTGGCCATTTGAAAAAATTGTTCGTTTTTGTGATTAAATTTTTCCTCTTCCTTTGGAAATTATTTGAAGCTTATCAGCGAAGTATAATGTTGAAAATCCCTTTATTATTAAGACACACACCACACATTCACACTCACTCTTCTTACTAAATTCTCCAACATTTTCAACCTTATTACCGACAGCCGAAGTTGACAGTATTTGCATATCCACGTCCGTATTATTGTCTTCCATATCGCACCATGCCCGACGCGACGTACGTATCACACAACACACGGATAGCCGTTCAAACAAAGAACCTACTCCAACGATAGCTTCCGCCACCACTTAAAGCACGCGACTGAAATGCAAAAGTTGCAAACAGCCGGTGGCAAGTTCATTAACCTCTGGCTCGATTCACAGGAAATCAAGCATACAGGACTTGGCTGCAGAGAAGCTAGCGGCCCGCATAGGTTCTATTCGATATTCTATTGTGGCTGGGTCGGAGTCAAGGCCGCATTTATTATGGGCTTCATAATTGAGATATTTTAGCATTTTTAATATAAACTAAATGTCCTACTTCAAAAATTACTTTTAGAAGATGTTTTGTAATTTTTTTTGGGGAGCACTGCTTCCCTTGCTTCCATGGACTGCACGCCCCTGACCTGGTAACATTTTGGTAAAAATCGAATATGGCTAAATAAAATAGCGGCTTAGTGGAATTTTAAACAAATTAAAACTAAATAATTGCTTATTCAATTTTTCTCAAATTTTGCACAAAAATCAAGTAAATATGTAAAAATAAAGTGGTAAAATTTTGGTACAAATCACAGATGGCGGAAGAAAATGGCGGCCTAATAAAATATGAAACGTTCTCAATTGTCTGCAATATCCAATTTTGGTTGAGAGAAAAATTGTGGTACTAATTCAAGGTGGCGAAAAAAAAATGGCGGGCGTGAAAAGCCAAAATCTGTAGACCATTGAGTACTTGAAATAAACTGCTGGCTATTTGAAACAGATCACCTGCATTTTTTGGTAAAATTTAAGGTCGAATATTTTTAAAGCGAGACGAGATACTGAGGTGCGGTTTTCAGCTGTGTCTTGCAAATTTTATTATATATAACCTATGTTAGGCGTAAAACTTACCTAAGCTAAGAAGTTATTTATACAGAGGGTTAAACAAAACTCTGCAAATTTTTCAATTTTTTATTTTTTCCGAAAATCTACAAAAACAATTTCTTGGTTCTAATTGTTAGATTAGCGTAATTCTTGAGGATATTTTAGAAAATAATTTCAAACTTTTTTAAAAATATTTAATATTTTTTGAGATATGATTTTTTTTGTCAAAAAATTTAATTTTTCTGCATAATAAGCTATAAATTTTTATTAGCCGTTTTATGTAAAGTCATATTTTTTTTCTAATGTGCACGGTCTGCACTACGCAGAACATATACAGGGTTTCAAAAAAATGTGGTAAGGTTAGTTAAAAACCTACCAATCCTAAAGATCATGTACGTATATTTCAACACCCTGTAGCATAAAAAAAATTCAAATTCAAAAGTTTTTAATTAAGTTTTAGGTGGTAGTGAATATTTTCTCCAAATCGTTTTTTAATTTTCTCTCTAACTCTAAGAGACATTTAACAGCCTGCCACCTTTTTAGTTTTTAAAATATCAGCTTGAAATTTGAAATGTCTCTATAACTCCATAAAATAAAATTTTTTTATAAAATAATAATTAAGCTTTAAACGGAACTAACCCCCTACTTTTTCATTTTAAATAGGGCCCTGTATATTTTGACAAACTATTATATTTAGCTTAAAATTAAATGTTTAACGATATATTAAATATATTTATGTTTTATTTTCAAAATGGCGCCATTTTTTCAAAATTCAACATTGGCCTGTCATGATAAAAATGCAGGCACTTTTCACAAAATGCTTGTTTTAAGCAATCCCAAATAAGCTTAATTTTATTTTTTTAGAACGCTTCGATTTAAACAGATTCTTTGACAGCCTGTATGTATATTCGGTTTTGCTGTTTTGATAATTCAGGTTACTATGCATTACATTACTATTATTTCCCAAAACGGTGTTTAATTTGAAGTGTCTAAAGAAATAAAAACTAAGCTTATTTTGGACTGTTTAGAAGAAGTATTTTGTAAAAAGTGACTGCATTTCTATCATGAAACGTCAAAGTTGCATTTTCAAAAAAAGAGTGTCCAGCCGCCATTTTGAAAACAAAAATTACCTTGCGATATATCGTTGATAAGCTAATTTTAAACTGAATAAGATAATTAATAAAAATGAACAGGGTTCTATTTCAAATAAAAAAGTAGGGGTCACTTCCCGTAAAACCGGAAGAAATTTTTAATTACTTTTTTATAGAAAACTTACCTCTTCTCGAATTATAAAAACGTCTTGAGTTTAATTTTCTTGATATTTTTTAAACTAAAAAGGTGTTACATGTCTTTTGTGTTACCCGATATTGGTAACTTTGGCTATAAAATCAACACCCGTATTTTTTAAAATAATAAAGTTAGAGAGACAACTAAAAAACCGTTTGGAAAAAATACTCGGTACTCCTTAAAACATAAGTAAAAGCTTTTAGATTTAAATCCTTTTTTATGCTACAGGTTGTTGAAATATACGTACATGATCTTTAGGATTGCCAGGTTTTTAACTAACCTTGCCACTTTTTTTCACATCTTGTATATGTCCTGCTTAGTGCAGACCGTGCACCTTAAAAACAATATGACTTAAGGGCCTTCTAGCAAGAAAACTTTACATCAAACGGCTAATAAAAAGTTACAGCTTATTATGTGGAAAAATTAAATTATTTGACAAAAAAAATCATATCGCAAAAAATATTAAAAATTTTAAATTTGTATAAATAACTTTTTAACTTAGGTAAGTCATACGCCCAACATTGGTTATATGTAATAAAATTAGCAAGATACACCTGAAAACCGCACCTAGGTATCTATAAAAGGATTTTCCTATATTGAAATTTAAAAGCTGAAACTGATAAGAGCTTAAGAAAGTCGGGTATTCCATTACAAATCGCATAAATATTATATGGAAATGATCTCTGATAAAATGTAGTCCGGTGTGGTGGAGGAGAAATATAGCCGCGGTATCTTAAATTAAGTGTGTGAACATAGGTTCGATAGCAAATTTTACTTGTTAGATACGGTGGACGATCAAAATTTATAATAGTATGAAACAAAGTAGCCGCATGTAACTTTCTTCGGTTTTCTAAAGATAACCATTTTGTTTCTTGTAACTTGTACGAAACTGCCTCTCTCTTACGAATGCCATAAATAAATCTCAGACAAGCCTTTTGAACACCCTGAATCGTATTCTTATCAATGTTATCGAGACAAGGTCCATATACGACATCAGCAAAATTAAAATGGCTGAACACCAAAGGGTCAGTTAGCTGTATTTTTTGAGATTTTGTTAAAATATTTCTATGAGGAAATAATTTCTTTAGGTTTGCATATGCAGTTTTTATGCATTTATTTACGTGTGGTTTAAATCTTAGCTCTGTGTCAAAATGCAAACCCAAGTTTCGAAAGGAGCTATAATTTGAAATTTCGTCTGAACCTATTTTTAAATTATCTCGATGTTTACCAAATATTAGAAAAGTTGAGTTAGATGCATTAATTTGAAGGTTATGTTTATTAGAAAAATTTATAAGGCGACACATATCATCATTAATTTTATTTTGAATTGTGTTTACCTCATTCGAGAGAAAGGAGATGTACACTGTTTCCCAGATTGCTTGTAATCACAGGGTTTCTCGGTAACCAGCAGAGATAGAACTTTGCGGTTTTCGCGACTCTGTCAATTTTTCGAGAAACTTTGAATGCCGCAAACAGAATTGTGCCAGATTGTTTCGTTCCCGAGATACAGAATGAAATAGAAATTTTGCGCTTTTGGGGGTGGTATCATATTTTGGACACCCTGTCAGATAAAGAAAAGATAAAAACTGCTATGGATAGATATTTTTACGTAGAGTCCAGTGCTGTAGTCGAAATTTTTTTTAGACAAACCGTTTTTGAGATATAGCCCAAACTTATTATTTTTTAAATGGGACACCCTGTATTTTTTGGTTCCAAAAAATTTGCCTTTTTTTTCTCTTTAAAATGATGTATCACACTATGCACTTTTGACGTAAACTAAGCCTTATAAACGCAATATTAAAAGAAAAACGTAAGTTGGCCATGGAAATATGGCATGGAAACAAAAATCAAAACTATTTGTTTCTTAAATATATCAAATATTGCCGTGTTTATCCTCTTATCATACGAGTTACCAATAATTCTAACAGGTAAATTAATAGATACTAAGAAGAAATGAATAATTTTGAAAATAGTCATAAGTATGATATGATGGTTTGTTTTATTGAATGTCATGAAAACAGTGATCAAGCATCTGATTTATATTTTAACAGGTAAGCACCAAGCGCTTAAATTATTATGAACCTCCTTTCAAAATTTTTTTTCAATTCCACTTTGAGTTATGGACTATTTCCAAAAGCTTTTTTTATATCGTAGATATCCAGAAAGGCAATTTTTCGCCGAATTAAATTAAATTTAATTAATGATGGATTATTTTCAAAGCACAGGGCTAAAACATATAATAAACGAAATCACGAGAACAATGAGATTGTTATATTAGCAAGTATTCAGGCCAATCACGCGAATTCATGTAGGCATATTCAGGAAATAGTGGGGGTGTCAAAATCACAAACGCAAAGGATATTAAGAAAACATAAATATAAGCCTTATAAAGTAAATATAGTACAACAATTGCTTCCTGGAGATGCAGAAAGGCGTCTAAATTTTTGTAACTGGTATCTTCAAAAAACCCAAAATGACCCTAACTTCGGTAGCAAGATTATATTGTCCGACGAAGCCTATATAAGTTGTAGTGGCATTTTTAACAGGCATAATAATAGGCACTGGTATACGAAAAACCAATTTTTAACAAGATAACGTCAGCAGCAAGGAAGGTATGGGTTTAGCGTCGCTTGCTTTATATTGGGAACAAAGATTACATTCCATATTTACAATAATAATTTAACAGCAGATAGATATCTAGCAATTTTAAATCAAATACTCCGGATTTATTGGATAACTTGCCGCTAGCAAATCTGCACAATATTTACTTTCAGCAGGACGGTGCTCCTGCCCACAATGCGCAAATTATAAGGCCATTTCTATTTGAAAATTTTCACGATCGCTGGATTGGTACAAATGGAACAGTAAGGTGGCCTGCTAGGTCGCCAGACCTCTCAATATTAGAATTTTTCGTTTGGTCTTACTTAAAAAACAAAATTTATCTGAATCCAGTCAATACGATGAAGCAGCTGCAAAATACAACCATTCAGGCATTTAGATCATTGGAAGATAGACCTATAATAATGATGAATGCTCTAAGAAGAATTCGCACTGTGTGCCTATTATGTGTTCGTGAGGGGGCAGCCATTTTGAACAGTTTTTCTAGTTATGTAGAATTTATTTAGTACTGTAATTAAGTTTATCAAAATTATTAAGTTTATTTATTTCATAGTAAAAAAATGGTTATTAATTTTGTATGTTGTTTAATTTTGCTTCTGGACACTTTTAATATCTACCCATATTTCCATGGCCAACTTACGTTTTTCTTTTAATATAGCGTTTATAAGGTTTAGTTTACGTCAAAAGTGCATAGTGTGATACATCATTTTAAAGAGAAAAAAAAGGCTAATTTTTTGGAATAAAAAAATACAGGGTGTCCCATTTAAAAAATACTAAGTTTGGGCTATATCTCAAAAACGGATTGTCTAAAAATTTGTGCGACTACAACACTGGATTCTACGTAAAATATCTATCCATAGCAGTTTTTACCTTTTCTCTATCTGATAGGGTGTCCGAAATATGATACCACCCCCAAAAGCGCAAAATCTCTATTTCACCCTGTATCTCGGGAACGAAACGATGTGGCACAATTCTGTTTGCGGCATTCAAAGTTTCGCGAAAAAGTGACTCAGGGTCGCGAAAACCGCAAAGTTATATCTCTGCTGGTTTCCGAGAAACCCTGTGATTACAAGCAATCTGGGACACAGTGTACAATTAGGTGTCATCAGCGTAAAGGTGAACTTTGCTAAAATTTAAACATGATGTTATATTGCATGTATAAATACAAAATAGCAATGGTCCAAGAATTGAACCTTGCAGCACGCCACATTTTTGATTCGACACAGATGATAGACCCTGATCCGTTTCTACATATTGAAGTCTATTAGTTAAATAGCTGCGCATAAGTGAAATGGCATCCCCGGAAAATCCAATGTAATGCACAATTGAAATATGTGAAAATGAAATAGCTTATAAGAAAACTTATGTCTAATTAAAAGAACATAAAAATTTTAATTAAAACACCAATACAGAAAAAATCGTCTAAAAGGACGAAGAGAGCTCAGACTGAAATACAAGGTAAACTACCCCCAAACGAAGTCCTTAAGCAAAGATATACAAAAAAAAATTCGAAAAAATATAAGGCAATACAACACGAAAGAAGTATCTAGAATAATCGAAGAAAATAAGAGTCTAAAAGTACTTCGACAAAACATTTTAGATGGCCGAAAAAACATACAGGGTGACAATTTAAAAATTTTAAATGGCCATATCTTAAGAAGGAAAAACTTAATCAAAAAACGCTCAAAATACTTTCTATAAAATGAAGAGTGAACAAATAAAAGAGTATTATTCGACCCTTCTCTGTAACCCCTTGGGCAGGGTGAGATACATCCCTAAAATCTTAAATAGAAAGGGGGGTCGAGTGAACATCATCTTAAAGCTCTTGAAAAATGCTTTCCAATGGTACCATAGAAAGCAACTTTTCGTGAAATTCCTCTGAATTTATTAAAGGAAACAATAAATAAAAACACAGTTTTTGAACATTTTTATTTTTATTTAAGTAAATGTTCAAAATGAATGGTACCGATATCCTGGCGTGTCTCTTAAGAATTCTAAACATTTTAAGCCTGGTATTTTATTTGTTTATGAATATTCGCATTTTATTATCACAATATTTACTTTAAAAGTAACTTGTACTATTAGTATTGATATTTTAACAGTTGACTTATGGTTCAGTTTAAACGAAAGGCAGCACTTATCTTAAATAATGGTGTACAACACAGCTGAACGTGTAGAAATGATTTTCATTTATGGTTCTCAGGATCAATGTTTCTTAAGGACAACCCAAAGAATTAATGAAAGGCATCCAGATGAAAATGTAAGTCCGGAGTATGTTCGCCAACTAGTAGCCAAATTTGAAGAAACTGGCTTTGTCGCGAATAAAAAGAGAAATCAACCGAGACTAGTTGACGAAGCAGCGCAAATTGAGGTTCTGGGGCAGTTTGCAATTAATTCAACTTTACCAACTCGTCAAGCAGCTGTAGCAACTGGCTTATCTCGTGGAACAATAAGAAAGGTACTTAAATTTCATAAGTTTCATCCCTATAAACTACACATACTGCAAGAACTTGGTGACGACGACCCAGATAGAAGAATCCAGTTTTGTAAAATAATGACACATAGAATTACGGCAGAACCTCGACTAGTTAAAAATATTTGTTTCAGTGATGAATGTACCTTTTACTTGAATGGACATGTTAATAAGCAAAACTGGCGTTACTGAATTGACGAGAACCCACACGTATTTAGAGAAGGGCACACCCAGTACCCCCAGAAAATTAATTTTTGGGCTGGTATATTGGGAGACGTAATTATCGGCCCAATATTTATATAAGGGAATTTAAATGGCGACATGTGTGCTGAAATGCTACAGAGGTCTATTGAACCACTAATAGTGTGGAAATGAGAAAATCAGAGGGACATACAAGGAAATTTAGCATTAGAAGAACGCTTACTACATTTTCAACAGGATGGGGCACCTCCTTATTATGTAGTTCCCGTCAGGCAATGGTTGGATGAAGAAGAGGTCCTGTTGAATGGCCACCTAGATCCCCGGACCTAACACCTCTTGACTTCTTAAATCTGTGGTGTTTAAAACGCAACCTGAGTCAATAGAGCAACTCAAGGACAGGATAGTTCAGGAATGTCGTGCTATATCCAGAGAAACATTTGCAAATGTACGCGAAGAATTTGAACAAAGTCTTTATTATTGGCTTCAAAACAACGGGAACCATTTTGAACATTTAATTAAATAATTATAACAAATTTCACAATTGTGTTTTTATTTATATTTTCCTTTAATAAACACAGAAGAATTTCACGAAAAACAGCTTTCTATGGTACCATTGGAAAGCATTTTTCAAGAGCTTTCAGATGATGTAGCACTTGACCCCCCTTTCTATTTAAGATTTTAGGGGTGTATCTCGCCCTGTCCAAGGGGTTACAGATAAGGGTCAAATAATACGCTTTTATTTGTTCCCTCTTCATTTCATAGAAAGTGTTTTGAGCGTTTCTTGATTAAGTTTTTCCTTCCTAAGATATGGCCATTTCAAGATTTTAAATTGTCACCCTCTATATAAACTGAAAAATAAACAAAACAACATTGTGTCCAATAGAAGTGAGATACAAAATGTTGTGGAGAACCGTGAATTGTATGGTATACGAGATACAGATGAAGAAGACTTCCCTCTGCCTACGATCCTAAAGCAGAGTTCAGAAGAGATTCCAGATATAATGATAAATGAAGTAAAGCGGTCCCTCCGAGAGATGAGAAACAATAAATCCTCTGGCGAAGATGCAGTTGTGGCTAAAGTCATGAAACTAGGCGGAGCAAAAGTTGTTAAAACTCTGGTGAAACTCTTCAACAGATGCCTTACCGACGCTATAACCCCTTCTCAATGGAATAATGCAGTTATAATCCTAATACACAAAATACAATTGACCTCGGAAACTACCGCCCTATTAGCTTGCTATCTCACTTATATAAACTTTTCACTAAACTAATCATTAAAAGATTGAATCCTAAACTAGACTTTTACCAGCCAAGATAGCAGGCCGCGTTTAGAGCTGGAGATGGTACCAATGACCACTTACTAGCAGTAAAAATCTTATAGAAAAATATGTAGAATACAATAAGCCCTTGGTTTTGGCCCTTGGACACTGTAAATCAGCAAAAATGCTTAGTTGGTCACTGCTACATCAACTTGATCAAATATATTTATCAAAATGCAACAGCATTCATAAGAATCACTGAAACACATAAAATCACAAACCACTAACACTTTCCCTATATAGCGTGGAGTGCGGCAAGGAAATACTATATCACCAAAACTTTTTACAATCCTGTGGACTATATGTGCAAGAGGGCAGATTTGGATGAGAGGGGTATAAACATAAATGGAGAGAGGCTGAACCACTTGAGATTCATGGACGATATCGTTCTCATTGCTGATCAAATGGACGATGCTATTAAATTGCTGGAGAGGCTGCATCATTCTTTGTAAGAGGTTGCATTGAAGACCAACATGTCAAAAATTCAATTAATGACCAACCTTGTGCTTAACAAAAATATCTCTATTGCTGGAATGGACATCAAACAAACGACCTCTCATAAATACTTGGCTCATGAGATAAGCTGGGCGGCTTTTGGAAAGTTAACTTATGTATTCAAGTCAAACATACCTATATGTGTCTTAAAAGAAAAACTTTCGACCAGTGCGTACTACCAGTGATCACTTATGGGGTAGAGACACTAACATTGACAAAAAAGGTTATCAGCAAAATTCGTGTTACTCAGAGAGAAATGGAACGAGTAATCTTGGGTGTGTCTCTCAGAGATTGCATTATAAACCAAAAGTGACGCCGACAGACTCGAGTAACAGACGCTGTGGAGAGAAAAACAACTCTCAAGTGGAACTGGGCTGGACATTTGGCTAGAATTTCAGACATCCGATGGACAAAGTGCATACTAGAATGGAGACCTAGACAAGAGGCATACCGCAGTAGAGGCCGCCCACCTACTAAATGGTTAGATGACTTAAACCTCATTGAAAGAAACTGGATACAAGTGGCGCAAGACAGGGACAGATGGAGAAGACTTAGAGAGACCTATGAGCTGCAGTGGACGCAACTGGGTCAATTGATGAACAAAACAGCTGTCAAAAGAGCTTGCGTAGGACAAACATTGTTTTCTTCCATTGTGCATTGTTTGTACAGGACCATTTTTCATAATTGTGTGTTTGCTTTAAACTAAGTTATGACTTGTGAATGCTTTTTGAAGCTTTGAAGTTAGAACGTTCGTATAATTAAAAATTAGATTCTTTTGTAGTATAGATCCAAAAGACTTTCCCCAGTTACAAATATGGACATTGTTAGTTACCTATCTATATATCCAAGTATATCTAAGTTAAACATAGTTCAATCTGTGCGTTTAATATCTTGTACTGCACCCAGTCCATATATATTTTTTTATGAATAAAATGTATATTAACAAAAGAAACATGTTTTTATTTAAATAAATTGTCATGCATGTCAGAGTGAAAAAATATATAATATATTCAAAGTGAATACAATAAGAATAAAAAGTTATGTCATTATAAACCTAATGACGAGTGTTAAAGAACTCAATGTTTTTCAACATATTGAAACATTTACCCTTTACTAGACTTAAACTTACTTATGACTAGAGAAAATTTAATTATACACTTGCACTCTAGGGCAAGATTATGCTATCAAGCCCTTAAAAAAATAGTATCATTTGGTTATCGAGAAACTCAAATTTTGAAAAGGAAGTCCCTGCCTTTCTCGTACTTGTAAACCAGAGGTTGGAATTTCCACCCTTCATAATTCAATAACAGATTGCCATAACCACTAAACCCCACCGTGCCCCCATCAGATGGACCGTCATTGGGCAAGCCCAAGCGTAATTCGATGGAGTTGATGCCGTCCTTCTGAGGATGACCCTCTAAAAGACATGGACCTCTGGGGGAGTGTGTTTCGTCTTTGGCACGGTGTCTTTGTGCCGCCTCTCGTTACTGGTATATCTGAAAAGAAAAATATCGTTAGTGATGTAGTCGTCTTACCTGTTGGTGTTACTCTTGTTGTTCTGTCCTCCTGACTGTCCGGTTGCCGCTGCCAACGTCCCACTGGTCCTGGGTCCAGTTTTGCCGATGCCATGTGTCCCCTTCTGGGCCCTCAGTGTCATTGCTGTTCCGTGCCTTTGCAGTGAGGAACTGAGAAGGGGTGTTCTTTTACCAGGTTCAACTGCAGCTCACCACGGAGTCAGCTGAGGTAGTTGGGAGTCCTCTTCTTGGAACTTCTATTGGCCACATGAGCTACTTAGGGATTTTTGCAAGTAAGATCTAGCTTCTGAAGAGCACGGAGACTCAGAAGTTTCGATTTACCTGCATCCATCCTCCAGCAATTTTAACGCAGAAGTCCGTGTCTTGGTCTTCAGTGTCTTGTCCTATTGTTGTAATTTGGAGCTAATGGATCATAGTTCACCATAAGCTGTGGAGCCGTATGTTAGCTGGCCCCTTGATAACTTTAAGAACTTCTATCCTGAATAACAAGATCTTTCTTCATTCGATCACAGGTTTTGCTGAGAGACACCTTTAGTTTTAAGTAAGTAATAACTCTGTATATGGTTATCATAAAAGGGCCTTTCAACAAAGACTAGGACTGATTTTTTTACGGCCCAGTGCAACGAGCTACATACCAAAAATCAGAAAATATCTTCCATGTAGGCTTTTTTCATTTTTCGAAACGTCAGCTGTCATAAATTATTTATTTGATTTTGACGCCGCAAAAATCTGCCGCTAAAGCTATGGTCATAACATTTTTTGATCACAACGGCATGGTGTATACGCATATGGTCCCACATAGTAGTACAGTAACTGCCAGTTATTATATACAAGTTTTGTTCCAGTTGATGAAGGATTAAGAAGGGATAAGGTTATTGCATTAGAGGGGGACTATATAATAAAGTATTGGTAGTCCTAGTCTTTGTTGAAAGGCCCTCGTAGTAGCTTCAAAAATTCTGTAAAAACTATAGATCACAGCTACCACACTTGTGCTACGATAATATCAATCTAAAAAGCTTACATTATTTAGTTCTTAAATATGTATTACTCGTATAATGATTTTAAGAACTACGAGTCTCTTGGGCAGGATTACCTCGCTTTGCCAAACAAAAAAAATAATTACAGAGTGTATAATGGTAAAAATTATTTAAAATGTCTCTTTCAAGATGATACATACAAATACTGCTAATTATTTAAGACCTGTTAATACTGGTAAAACATAAAGAAATAATATAGCATTGAAATATGTAAAGGTACAAAATGTAATATAACTTTTTCAAACAACGATTAGAGATATTTTTGATCAGAGTCTGGATTGAGAATCATAATAATTTTTAATTAGATTCGTTTGAGTTTTATAATAAATGATTAATATGAAATATTTTGCACACATATGGGCCTAATTTAATTTAGTAGCATGCAAATCCTTCCCGTATTGCAGTGATTCACTTCACCCGCATCGACGAAAGTTCAATTAATCGTTTTTCATATACAAAATTGAGGTAACATTGTCGCTTATCCCCCTACTTCTACAATTTGCAATACATCAAAAAGTAGGCATTTTAAGTTAAAAAACTAAAAATAATTAACAAAACTCCCATATACTCCTACGTAAAATATCGATTTGTTTGCCCTATGGCCGTCGAAAACAGCTGATCGGTGACGTTCAACTGACAAATCGTTGGAGTACCCTATGTTGTTCAGCACACTTCATAGAGCCTCTGTACCAATTTTTAGTTGACCGGTATTTTGCGCTGGGTTTTCCCGATATTTTGACTAAATCTATTGGACTACATATTGCTGTTCAAAAATATAGAAATGCTATTATAATTTTAGGAGTGTCTCAAAGACCCACCCAAGTACCCGATCAACTATCACTTTATTACAAGTTGTGTCCTCTTTGTACTTAATGCCTTTACAATAAACGCAACGCTTGTTATACGACCACAGTGGACGATAAATTTTCGTAAACAATTCCTGTCAGTTTTGCGTTTAAATGAAGCAAAACGCCGTCATATGTTAACAATGATAAAGAAATAATCCTCAGCGACCGGTACCGTTAGAGAAAAGAAAGACAATCATAGATCACCCGACCGCAACCTACATCTTGATTACTAACCAACCAATAACGCTTCAAAGAATAAAAAATTTAATTTTCTCGAAAACATATGTATATATATATATATATATATATATATATATATATATATAAATATATACACGGTGTTTCACAACTTATCCACGAAATTTTAACCACATATGCACTGTTAGGAAAGAAGTTGATTTCTAAAAAAAAATGAAATAAAAGTCCTACAGAAATTAAGTTATAATTCTGAGTGTCAATAACAAAATGAAAAATAAATATCTGTATTTTGCACTCATCGTTGCGGTATCACAACACTCATTAATAATTTCTTGTAGCAAATGTTGTACCAATCCATTAAAGAAAACAAAATACCAGGATTTTTTTGTTTTTTCATATTGATAAGAATATGTAAATGTAAATGTTTAATCTGTATCATGAGTGATCTGAATGAACAACGGTCGATTTTTCTGAATTTAAAAAAATTATTTTGCGAGTTTATGTTTTTCGATATTTATTAAAAATGGCACATGTGTACAGTAATGAGGAGTTAGTGGATATTGTTTTAGCGTACGGAGAAGCAGGGCAAAATTCGCAAGCGGCTTCTGGTTTGTATGCAAACCGATTTCCGAATAGGCACGTACCACATCCACAAACATTTACCTCAATTATTTTACGTGCACGTGCTAGTGGAGATTAATGGGGGTCGGATTCGCCCACAACGCGTTTTAAACGCCGAAGAAGAAATTTTGCATATTGTGGAAGAAAATCCAGGAATAAGCACAAGGAGGTTAGCCCAACAGGTACCAGAAGTTTCACATGCGACAGCGTGGCGCATATTACATGAAGCCCAACTGTACCCTTGTCACGTCCAGACAGTCCAGGCGTTGCTACCCACAGATTACCCCCTCCCCCAGAATAAGATTTCGTGAGTGGTTGTTGCAAAAAAATGCTCGAAATGCCCGTTTTACAGCTGATATTTTCGCCACCGATGAATCAATTTTTACTCGTCATGGTATAACAAATCTTCACAATACACACGTTTGGTCCTTTGTAAATCATCACGCAGTAGTCCAGACAAACTTCCAACATCGTTTTTCTTTAAACATGTGGGCAGGTATTGTCGATGAACGTCTAATTGGACCGTTCATATTGCCAGATCGGATGGATAGTCACCAGTATTTGGAATTTCTTCGGAATGATTTGCCGGTCCTTCTTGAAGATGTGCCATTGGCGATCCGAGCAAGTATGTGGTTTCTGCACGATGGGACACCTCCGCATTTTCGTTTAGAAGTTCGTAATTTTTTGAATGAGGTACAGCAGATACGCTGGATCGGTAGGGGTGGACCAATTGCATGGCCTCCACGGTCTCCCGATCTAAATCCTCTGGACTTCTTTTTATGGGGATACTTGAAAAACGAGGTATACCGTACTCCAGTTCAGAATATTGAAGATCTGCGTGACCGAATAACAGTGGCTGCCGATAATTTGAGACTTGACTTCAAGCACAGAAGGAAGGAAGTGTATTTCAGTTAGTGCGCCGAAATTGGATTAGACGCGCCCAAGCTTGCTTTGAAGCCAATGGAAACAATTTTGAACAGCTTTTATAAGTAAGTGAACTGGTAAACTGTATTACTTTATTATCTCGATTACTGTACGACTTTTCTTACATTTTTTTTTTGAGAAATCAACTTCTTTCGTAACAGTGTATATGTGGCTAAAATTTCGTGGATAAGTTGTGAAACACCCCGTATATATATATATATATATATATATATATATATATATATATATATATATATATATATATATATATATATATATATATATATATATATATATATATATATATATATATATATATATATATATATATATATATATATATATATATATATATATATATATATATATAAATACTTCTTTTCTTGGGATGCGTATTTATAAAATTAAAACGATTTTTTAATTATTTGTCATATTTAATTTAATTTGACGTTTCGACAGGTAGTTCCATGTCTTTTTTCAAACATGTATTTGTTTGACAAAATGACAATGTGCCATGTGTATTTTATTTTGCTTAAATGTTAATTGGTGTTATTGACCTTTTGATTTACGTCTCATGGAAAAATAAAATAAAAATATTTTTGAAAAAGACATGGAACTACCTGTCAAAACGTCAAATTAAATTAAATATGACAAATAATTAAAAAATCGTTTTAATTTTATGAACACGTATACCAAGAAAAGAAATACCTAATTACAATATATGTTTGAAGGTTCAAGAAAAATATTTGCGAAAATATATCTATATATATATGTATGCGTGTGTATTTTCTTTCCGGGTATGTACCGTGTGACTTCGTATAAACTGGCACCCCCCGTAACTTTTTTATTTTTTGTCGTACGAAAAAATAAAAATACTGGCATACAGATGATTTTTTTTAAATCTGCATTGTAATTCCCACTAACTTTTCATATATACGAGGAACGACAAAAAGTACAATAATTTTCTTTAATGGAATGGCCTGTAATTTTTTGCCTAAAATGAAAAATCTTTTTTTTTATTCCAAATATATAATACAAGTTGACATCTGGTTTAGCCGTTTTCGAGTTATATAAGTTTAAAAATCAATTTTCATTATAGACTGTAAAATTACTGGCTATAAAATATCAGCTTTTTGAGCAGTTGGCTATGGAAATAAACAATATAAACAAATGTTCTGTCAAATGTCAAATTACTGCATACCTAGGCATTATAATAAAACAGGGAAGTGAAAATTGAATATAAACAACAATTTATTAACAATATATTTTACTGCAAAATACACAGATGAACCAAATAACACAAAACAAATTAATCAGAATGAATATTTCCCCCCTGATTATCTACCCATTCGTGATAAACGCTGCGCAAATGCTCAACTGGTTCTCTATAAAATGACCATTTCTTTCATTTAAATGTCTTATTTCCTGTGTTATAAAATACTTTATATCTTCAACGTTGTCCAGATCACGTTTATATATTTTGTTTTTAATATACTCCCCCAAAAAATTATCCATGGGAGTTAGATCTGGACTATTTGAAGGCCACGAAATAATTCCATTTCTTCCAATCCACTCGTTGTAATTCTCATCCAAAAAAGTCTTCACGTACGTACCACATGTGGTGGGGCACCGTCATGTTGAAAAATTATGTTCATATACCGCCTTAACGGTAAGTTTTCTGGAATTTCCTGTAGATGAGTTTCCAGAAATTTTTGATATGTTGGTCCAGTTAATGTTCCTTCGAAAAAATAGGGCCCTATTACCCTATTCTTCAGCAGGCCGCACCACACATTAACTGTTCTCCTACGTTGAAATTGAACTTCCCTTGTGAATTGGGGATTTTCTTGTGCCCAGTGACGAAAATTCTGTCGATTTGGTAATCCACTAGTTGAAAAGCTTGGCTCAGGCATCGGTCCATAATATATTTTTAAAAAAGTTTCTTTCGTTATTTATTCTATTTAACATAAAGTTACAGAAATTGAGTCGTTGATTCTTACGCCTTTGAGTTTATTTTTGAACAGTATGATATTTATAGGGCCTAAATCCATATATCTTTAAAACCTTCCTAATATATTCACGTGAAGTCCTTTTTACTCCGTAATAGGCCCGCATTTCCTTGGAAGTAGTTCGCAGTGACTGACTCGGATTTTCTACGTGATGCAAAGCAATATTTAAATCGTGCCATGAAAGCACGTCACGTTACAGAAGCATTATAATTATTTTCAGCATACAAACAATTTCTCGTTCTCCTGCCACAGAATAAACCATTTAAAAAAAAATATATCAAAAAGAATAGATTTAGTTCCATTAACAGTGATTTAAATGTCAAAGTCATTTCAGAAACATTTGTTAATATTGCTTATTTCCATAGCCAACTGCTCAAAAAGCTGTTATTTTATAGCCAGTAATTTTACAGTCTATAATGAAAATTGATTTTTTAAACTTAAATAACTCGAAAACGGCTAAACCAGATGTCAACTTGTATTATATATTTGGAATAAAAAAAAAGATTTTTCATTTTAGGCAAAAAATTACAGGCCATTCCATTAAAGAAAATTATTGTACTTTTTGTCGTTCCTCGTATATATGAAAAGTTAGTGGGAATTACAATGCAGATTTATAACGTAAAAAAAATCCTACGTATATCAGTGTTTTAATTTTTTTTTGTACGAAAAAAAATAAAAAAGTTACGGGGGGTGCCAGTTAGTTCTGAAAAGAACAGTTTTGCTGATGTTTCGCCAAAATCACCTTTGGCATTTTTGAAGCTTTCTTTCTCGCGTCCGAATAAAAACTCTGTTTTTTATTATTTTTTTTAAATCATACCGAAAAACTAAGTGTTGCTTAGGTACAAACTGGTACGATTCCGAAAACAGTTTTGATGAGGTATATGAGGTATTTTATTTTAAATTACACCCAAAAATTAATTGTTGCTTAGGTACAAACTGGTACGATTCCGATATGGTGGAACAAAATGGCGCCCAATAAAAATGTTTCGAAATACAGTATTATATAATCTGGCTCTTTAGATGCCCGTTATTTCCGAATCAGCAAAACGATTCTGTTTTAATGCGTGCGCTTCAAGGCATACTTTTCTTAGATCAAACATGCAACAAGAGCATTTGGTTGGAGTTGCCTTCATGCCCATTGAATGCGAACTTGTTGAACTTGAACTGAAATTTTAAGTCGAGGTTATTTATTAAAAAAATTGTTTTTTTTTTATTAATTCCGGAATATAAGAATAGTTTTTTATTAACATATATGGTTTATTGTCTTCTATTTAATTCACTACAGAAAAAAAAAACTCCAAATGGTATTTGCTTTACATCTTAAGAAAATTCTTACAGCTACAATATCTTCAAAACATTTGCAAACGACAAAGAGAAGAAACAAGTTATGCAATAAAACTTAAATAAAAAATTATTATATTTCTAAAAGTAACACAAGAAGAACCAAACATATCAAGCCATTGAAACATTGATAGCATATTTTTACCAGCTGATCCGTTACACGCCTAAAACGATAGTTTATGCGGTGAGGTCTTCAATTTGTACCGCGTTGTTCTCCCTGATATTTTAAATTGTATGTTAGACAGAAGCCTAATACTGTCCATATTTCCATTAATTAATTTGAAAAGGAAAAAGCCATTGCATTATATATTCTTTTTTTCTAAAGTTTCTAAGCCAACTAACTGTACTCTAGTAGAATATGGTATATCGTCATATTTTCTAGATGTTTAGTGTGAAACGTACAATATGGTGACCACACTACACAACCGTATTGAAAAATGCTGAGAACTAAACAATTGTAAAGATTTTTTATGGCATTGGTGTTGTTGATATTTTCAAAATTTTCTGTTATGAACCCTAACATTCGAAAACTTTCATTGAATTGAATTCTTGAGCGAATATTACACCTAAGTCATTGAAAGTTACTACTTCTACTAAGGAGTGATTATTTCTGACATAATTATACTCAATAGGAAACTTTCGACAGTGAAATCTCATGAATTTACATTTTAGAATATTTAAATTTTAAAAAATGTTGGTCACACCATCTACCTAAACCATTTAGGTTTGACTGAATTCGATGAGAGTATTTCACTCTTTCTACAATACAGAAGAACTTTATATCGTCTACATAAAGAAAACACTCACACTATTCACACGTGGACACGACATCATTCACGAACAATAAAAGTAAGACAGATCCTAAGGTGATTCCTGAGGAACTTCTGAAGTAACTTTGATTTTCCGGGAAGTAACTCCACTCAGTTTCGCCTTTTGGGTTGTTGAGGTACGACTCAATCCAGCCTAGATAAATGCCACACACTCCAGCTGCGTAGAGTTTCTTCAGAAGCAGAGTCAAATGCTTTGGTCATATCGGTATATATAACGTCAACTGGAAGGCCCTTATCTATATTTTCGCTAAGAAATCTGGAAATTTCGCGAAATTTGTAGTTGTTGATCTTCTCCTGTGATGCTTGAAGTTATTAAATAGCTCGCCTGTTATAATTGATCATAAAAACTTTGAAATGATGGAAAGAAAGTAGATTCTTCTAAAGATACTAATATATTAATATATTTAAAAATTGGGAATAATGTTGATTGCTTCCATGGAAACCAAGAACTATTAATTAATGTTAGTCTTGATCATGGCATTTTTCCGAGGATATTAAAAACATCAATTGTAACTCCAATATTAAAAAGAGGCTCTAGTGAATATTGAAAATTATAGGCAAATTTCGAATTTTCAAAAATTTTCGAAAAAATAATACATTCCAGAATTATTGCCTTTTTATCGAAATGCAAAATTGTTAGCAGATGTCAGCATGGATTTTTGTCCAGCAAATCAACTGAGTCTGCATCTAGGAGTTTCTTAAATTTTGTATATTCGAAACTAGATCAGCACGAATATGTTGTGGCTATATTCTTTGATTTGTCCATAGCTTTCGATACAATTAACCAAACTATCAATATGTTCATTCATGGTAATCTGTTGCTATGGATTGAATCGTACCTATCGGATAGAGATATGAAAGTAAAGTGTGGTAATACTTTGTCAATACCTAAGGAAATAAAACTTGGAGTACCACAGGGTTCAGTGTTGGGTCCGTTGCTATTCCTGTTGTACGTTAATGATCTTCCGGACGCTCTTGGTGCTGATCACGTTACTATGTACGCCGATGACACGACGGTGGTAGTTTCTTCTTGCGAACCGGAGATCCTCGCTCATAAAGTAAGGCGAATATGTGTTAATATAGAGGCTTGGGAGAATCAGTTAATCGTAAACCCAGACAAGACCGTATTTGTTAATACATTTATTCGGAACCCTCTCTCCTTAATATTTCAAAAAGACGCGAAAATAAAATTCTCTGAAGGTACAAAGTTTTTAGGCACATATATTGACTCAACCTTATCTTTTGAAAAACACATTGACCATATCGGCTCCAAATTAAATTCGGCATATTTTGCCATCTTAAATCTTAAAAATTCACTTGACGAAGCGGGTATGTTAACAGCATATTACGCAATGGTTTTCAGCCATATATATAATAATATAGTAAACCAGTGACAAATGCCGAGGATAACGTAATAAACAAATTAGCTTATTTCCACGCAAACCCGCAAAGTTCAAAACCGTCTGCAGAAAACGATTTGGGAATTTTTTCTTCATCTGTCCAAAGAAACTTGAGCGAACATCATATGCACCCTTATTACTTCCAAAACGTGCAAGCCTTGAGACCTGGTGATGACGTTCGACGAGTAGAATTTTGAGAATTCATGTTTTTGAAAATTCGAGGACCCTCAATTCCTTTCAAAAATATTTTGGACCGATGAAGCGAAATTTTCTAGAGAAGGAATAACAAATAGAAGAAACGAACATTTCTGGGCAGCAGAAAATCCGCAGGCTTTACGCCAAACGCGTTCTCAAGAGAGGTTTAGCTTCAATAGTATTAAATGATCAGGTGCGGTACTGTATTTATGAGGACAATTTAAACAGTGATAAGTATTTGAAAATTCTACGAGGGACGGTTTCTCAATTTATAGAACAAATTCCTATCGGTGAGCTGCAAAATTATTGGTGTCAATTAGATGGGGCACCAGCACATAATTCCGCTGCAGTTTATCTCCAATTATCTCGAATTTTTGAAGATCGCTGGATTGGTCCCAATGGCCCTTGGAAATAGCCTCTGCGATCGCCTGATTTAACAACCATAGACTTTTATTTATGGGGATTTATCAAAGGTAAAGTCTATGCTTCCTTAGTAAATAACCGACAAGATTTACTGGACAGCATACGAACAGCTTTTGCCGAATTAGAAAACGGACAAATTCAACGGGCCACAGCAACTGTACAAAGAAGAATTGAAATGTGTCTTCAAATGAACGGACAGCATATAGAACATTTGTTATAATTCAATTTTATTATTTTATTTATTTATTGTTGATTGTTAGATTGCTATAATTTTTAAGTTCACTAAAACAAGTTTAGAACAGTCTCGAACGTAGTAGATATGGTTAAAAATAATGTAAACAATTTATTACATTTTTAATAACTTTAACTTTTCCGAAACGAAAAAATTTCGTTTCAATCCTCTTCAATTTTCTCTTGTTCATTGGCGATAAATGAGGATGTTTTTCATTAAAAACATGGCATGTTCTCTCCAATATTTTGTAACATTCTCCGCGAATATAAAATAAATTGAGAATATCAGCTTTTGAGTGTATTTTAATTTAAAAGTTTCAAATCAGTTGTCATGTTGAATAGAAAAGCACAACAATTGTTTTTCCATGGCTTACTACGGGAAGGTGTAAGCATTTAGCAAATACATATGATAGTTTAATAAAAACCTGATTATTTCGAAAATGGTAACGAATAGGTATAGGGAACCTTAATACAGTTCGATAGAAAATTAAATTCTACATTTGATAGTGCATAAAGTTATAGGGTGTCCCATTTAAAAAACGGACTTTAGCGGCTTTGAAAATGTGAATGTTTGCCGCTGAATTTAGGACACCCTGTATAAAAATAGACAAATTCAATAAAAAAAATAGAAACCTAAGATTATTTACCGATCGTCTGCAAAATATGAAGATTATATCTTCAAAACTTACAAAAATATGAGATTTTAAAATTTGGTACCTTGAAGGCTCATTTTTGGTTCAAGGTCAAGTATTAAGAACGCTTGAACCTAGGTATAGGACATGCTACATAAAATAGCATTAAAATTCTCCGTAGAATCAAAAAATATCATAAAATACAGGGTGTTCCATTTAAAATAAGCAAGTTGATACCAACTTCCGGTTAAACCGGAAGTGAGAGGAAGTTGAAAATATTTCAAAAAAGAGCATCCCTTGACCTTACCTTAATCCCAAAATTTGAAATTTGTATCTAACTGGCATCATCAAAAATTTTTAATGAACGGGTTGCGTGAATAACCCTGTATACTGAGATGCCTGTTGTGTGATCAAGATAATGCTTCTGAATATGAAAGGCTAGGCGAAGCTAATTCGCATCTTACTAGAAATACTGGGATACTTAAGATGCCTAAACATAAAAAAACGTCTTCCAGAGGATCCTCTTTATACAACTGCGTGTATTTATACAATAAACTGTCACAAAGATTCAAACGGTATCAAGGTAAAATTTTTAAAAATGTTGTAAAAGAATTTCTCCTGGACAGGGCTTTTTATTCTACAGCGGAGTTTATAAATTACAAGGAGTGAAAACGAAGGAGTATTTGGCAAATTTATATTTATTTTATGAAGATTTTTGATTCTCCCTGATGACTGTCAGGCTTGGTAGAATGTTTATTGTTTATTGTTTTTTGTTTTATATATGTATATTCATTTATTTATTTGTTTATATGCTATTTAAATTCTATTTATTTTGATATTGATAATATTATTTTATTGTATTTATTCATTGACTATAATTTATTTTATTGTAAATTTCTTGACGATCCTATGTACGAAATGTATGATTTTCTGGTAATATATCCTATTCTATTTTAATAAAAGACCTTTGGAATATTATTTGAAGAGGTTTAGCAAGGCCCCGTCCGCATTTCTGTGATTCCTTGTAATCCTGTTTAATTTGTTGCTACTACTTCCCACTGTTTCATTTATGTTGCTATTTAGAAATATAGAAATACTCTTGTAAGTACAGGAGTGCCTCAAAGACCCACCCAAGAGCGCAATCAATGTGTGTCCTCTTTGTACTTAATGCCTTTCAGTTTTCAATAAAAGCAAGGATTGTTGTACGACCACAGTGGACGATAAATTTTCGTAAACAATTCCTGTCACTTTTGCGTTCAAATGAAGCAAAACGCCGTCATGTGTTAACATTGATGAAGAAATAATCCGCAGCGATCGGTACCGTTAGAGAGAAGAAAGACAATCATAGATCACCCGGCCGCAACCTATATCTTGTTACGTAAACGAATACCAACCCACAGGACCGCGCCTCTTTATCGAGGCAGGTCGAGGTCACCCGAGGATGCACTTGTTCGTTCCGGCCGACCGTTACAGGATTATGTTACATACACACACAACAACCTTTTTCTTCTCCTTTTCGGCCTGTTCTTCTTTTTTATGGGCTGTGCGAAAGCGACCTTCAGCGAGCAAATTAACGACGTGCTTGCTTCGGGTATGCAAGAGAGGAATTTTAATTTAACATAACTGTGTACAGGGTGGCCATTTTATGGTGATACAGTACCTTATCTAGAAAACGGTAATAGTTACGACAAAAAGTTAAATACAAAAGTTGTTTGGATTCAATTAAATTTTTATTTTATTATACAGAGTGTTTCGTTTTGACGTGACACATGCCAACTTTCTTATTTTAAATGGGATACTCTATATATTATTACATATTTCGATTCTACTGTTAATTTGCGAAAGTTTTTATAATAACATCTATATTTGAATTCTTTATCGTTTTTGAGTAAATGAGTTTTTAGAATTTAAAAAAAAAAAACATATTTAAAAAAAAATGTTTTACCTATAAAACTTTAATGGAACTGACTAATATCCTAAACATACATTACAAAGGGTTCAATTCAACGAGTTTTCATGCTGGTATTACCAATTAATATACAGGGTGGTAAAATGGAGAGCAAAACAAAACAGTAAAATGTGGTAAAATGGAGAGCAAAACAAAAACAGAACTTTAAATGTAAAAATCTCTTGTTTTTCAAATGGAATACCCTGTATATTTTATTTCATCTGATTCAGCGTTCAATTACCTAGCATTACTCATATATATGTCCTATACCTAAAATGAACGGTTTCGATTTTATTAGCCGTTTTCTGATTTGACTATTTTTTTTTAATATAAGTAAACAGATGAAGTGGGTTAAAATAAAAATGTCGTAAACTAAGCCTTATTCTCATTTCCTTAATAACACAGATAGCGACTATAAATAATGTTAGAAAATACAAATAAAAGTGAAATATTATGTGATTTATGTTCTTATTATTTAATGTTTACGAAAATAAGGGAGAGACAAAAAAATATCTTGTGCCAAACGGTATAACTAATAACTAACTGAGTATTAAACATGATTAAAACAGATTATAAAAAATTTTCAATTTGGCCACCGTCTATTGCGATACCTGAAGTGTAAATAGCCTCCATTTTTCGAATAGCGTTCCTTACCGAATTAGATGCATTAAAATTATGGATCTCTTCCCTGATTTTTATTTTTAACTCTTTTCTATTATTAAATCTATCTTTATAAACCTTATTAAGTCTAAAAGGCTTAAATAAGGGCTTCGTGGTGGCCAGGATATTAAACCATGTCTTCCTATCCACAATGGAAAATGTTGATTAAGGAAATTTACTACCGGTGCAACCGTGTGGTAAGTGAGGACAAAATTGGGACGATTTTTCTTAGAATTTTTAAGGACACCATTTTCCAAATCACGCACAATTCGAAAAAATATAGTCCTGGAAGGAACTCGATTATTAGGATATTCCCTCGAATATTCTTTAAGGGTTAACCCTGGCCTTTTATTATTTTTTATGAAACAGTTGTACAATTTCAAACGTTCATCTAAACTATATAAAGCCATTTTTTAACAAATTTCGCAGGAAAAATTTGACAAAAACGACAAACAGAGCAAATGTCAACTTAAGTCAACAATTGCATTAGGTTATTTCCTAAGCCTATCTTGATTTTTTTAGTTTCTGATCTCATTTACTGGCAAAATTCCGGGATAGATCAGAAAACGACTAATAAAATCGAAACTGTTCATTTTAGGTATATGAGTAATTGAACGCTGAATCAGATGAAATAAAAATATACAAGGTGTTCTATTTGAAAAACAGGAGATTTTTTAAAGTTCTGTTTGTTTTGCTCTCCATTTTTAACACCCTGTATATTAATTGGTAAAACCAGCATGGAAACTCGTTGAATTGAACCCTTAGTAATGTATGTTTAGGATATTAGTCAGTTCCATTAAAGTTTTATAGTTAAAAATTTTTTTTAAAATTCTAAAAGCTCAATTTACTCAAAAACGATAAAGAATTAAAATATAGATGTTATTATAAAAACTTTTGCAAATTAATAGCAGAATCGAAACGTGTAATAATATATAGGATGTCCCATTTAAATTAAGAAAGTTGACATGTGTCACATCAAAACGAAACACCCTGTATAAACAAACTATTACCGTTTTCTAGATAAGGTAGTGTATCACCATAAAATGGCCACCCTGTACACTAGCGCTAGCCAAACTATTCGGTTGTAGATACGCTGGAATGAGGATGTAAAAAAATTGCTATTGTAGTTCAAGGGATGGGTCAAAATATTCATATAAAAATTAGAAGAGTTTTATGAACTTAATCACCTTTTTGGGATGGTTAGATTTGAGAGCCAATACCATATAATAAAATCTACCTGCTTGAGAAAATGCGTAAATAAACTAATTAGCACTAAAAAGGGTTTCTAGTCAAACGGGGGGCCAACGAAGAATATTAAGATTAGGGAAGAAGTCTCTAATAAGAGACGGCGGTAATAAGAGCCGAGTATTTGCAAGCTAAGGAAGGTGGAATGAATTATTTAGTGTGTTATTGATGCATTTAAAAGGTACAGATAAGTTTAATGCTGATAATTTTCTAAAAAATACTACTTAGAAATTTAGTTGCATGTCACCCTTCGGTTAATAAAAAGCCAGTCCAACACTGGATTTGTATTTGCAGACATTACATTATGAGTTTAGGCCTCCATAAACCAAACTTAGTTCTAGCTCGCTTGATATCATATGAATTATTGTGATGTCTCTTAGTACAGCATGTTTCTGCATCGATCGATGTAAGAAGAAACATACGGGTTTCTAATAAGGGACAGGTACTAGAGCAATAAAATAGAGGCATTGTTGTTCATTACACTTTTTAATTTCAGGGTGAAAATGCCTAGAAAACAAAGTCCCATATACAAGTTGTTTCACCATATTTGGACTTCATCTACTGCGTTTATTATAGGAGATAGAGAAAAAGTTAAAAACCAAAGTTGTATTGTATTAAACCGCCAGGTTTAAGTAATACAACTTATATTTTATTAAAACAAATTAACATCGCCAAGCTACTAAAAAACATAAACTTTGGATTTCTGAAATGAGACACCCTAAATATTACATTATATTTCGATAGAGAATATTATCCTCATTTCAAAAATATATAATATGTCTATGTTTAGTTCGGTAGTTTTTGAAATATTTACTTTTAAAAATCGCGATAATATCAGATTTGGGTTTACGAAATCACAGTTGCCATGGACAAAAAACCAAACAAAGCGGAAGATTCAAGCGCCTTTAGTATTAATTAAAACATATTTAGCCGTCAAAATGAAATAGTTTAATATGTAAAATAGGTTATACAGAAAAGGAAAATGTTTACATACTTCGCATATTTAACAAAACCAGTAATATTGTAAAATATAAATATTTAATATTTGTCTATATAAATTACATCATAATTAAAAAATGACAACAAAATATAACAAATCAACAATAAAACAAATTTACGGTAATCACTACGATATTAAACAGAACCACACGATCCCACGAATACAGAACTACCAATAGTTACTGGAATATTTCGTTTTACAATAATAATTGTTGAATGTGACCGCCATCATTTTGAACACATTTTCTATAAACATTACCAATTTTAATTAATATTAGTTTCAATTCTTTTCCTTAAATCATCTAAATTATTACTTCTTTCTTTATAAAATTTATAATTTAAATACCCCCAGAGAAAACTATATAACAGCGTCAAGTCTGGACTATTCGGGGGTCAATTTATAGTTCCATGAGCTCCTATCTACTCGTCATACTGTTAATTTAGGTATTCTCTTACATAAATAGGATTATCAGGTAACGAGCCATCTTAATGCCACACAAGATCCGCGAATTGCCTAAGAGGAAGCTCTTCTAAAAGATTAACTGTATCGTTTTCTAGAAATTGTAGGTATCTGATTCCTGTTAAGAAATCTCTAAAAATTATCGGATCAATTATTTGATTTCTAAGAATTCCACGCTAAGTATTTAACGACATCCGCCCCGGAGTCACTCCATAACATTTTGTTAAAAAAGTCATAGTCTTCATTTTTTCAGGCTAACATATAATTACAGTCTTCCAGTCTTTTAATTTTATGGATATCTGTTAACTTTTGCACAGGGAACATTTTATACGGATATGGATATCATCCATATCATTTTCTATCGAACTGTATTAAGGTTTCCTATACCTATTCGTAACCATTTTCGAAATAGATGGGTTTTATAAAAATATCGTATGTATTTGCTTAAATGTTTACATGTTCCAATGGTGAGCCATGGAAAAACACTTGAGATCCAATATCCAATATGACAGATGATGAGTATGCGTTATTTATCGAAAGCTGTCAGTGATAAACTAAATCTGCTAAATCGAAATGGAACAAACTCAACGCTGATATTCTCTATTTTATATTCATGGAGAATGTTATAAAATTTTGGAGAGAACGTGTCGTGTGTTTAATGAACTCCACCCTGATTTGCCGCCAATGAACAAGTCAAAATTCAAGAGGATTGGAATGAACTTTTTGCGTTTTGGCAAGGTTAAAGTTACAAAAAATGTTCCGAAACCAGTGACAAACTCCGAGGATAACGTAATAAACACATTAGCTTATTTCCACGCAAACCCGCAAAGTTCAATACCGTCTGCAGAAAACGATTTGGGAATTTCTTCTTCATCTGTCCAAAGAATCTTGAGCGAACATCATATGCAATTCATGTTTTTGAAAATTCAAGAGGACCCTCAATTCCTTTCAAAAATATTTTGGATCGATAAAGCGAAATTTTCTAGAGAAGGAATAACAAATAGAAGAAACGAACATTTCTGGAAAATCCGCACGCTTTACGCGAAACGCGTTCTCAAGAGAGATTTAGCTTCAATGTTTTCGGTATAGTATTAAATGATCAGGTGCGGTATTGTATTTATGAAGACAATTTAAACAGTGATAAGTATTTGGAAATTCTACGAGGGACGGTTTCTGAATTTATAGAAGAAATTCCTATTGGTGAGCTGCAAAATTATTGGTACCAATTAGATGGGGCACCAGCACATAATTCCGCTGCAGTTTATCTCCAATTATCTCGAATTTTTGAAGATCGCTGGATTGGTTCCAACGGCCCTTGGAGATGGCCCCCGCGATCGCCTGATTTAACACCCCTAGACTTTTATTTATGGGGATTTATCAAAGGTAAAGTCTATGCTTCCCTAGTAAATAATCAACAAGATTTACTAGACAGGATACGAACAGCTTTTGCCGAATTAGAAAACGGACAAATTCAATGGGCCATAGCAACTGTACAAAGAAGAATACAAATGTGTCTTCAAATGAACGGACAGCATATAGAACATTTGTTATAATTCAATTTTATTATTTTATTTATTTATTGTTGATTGTTAGATTGCTATAATTGTTAAGTTCACTAAAACAAGTTTAGAACAGTCTCGAACTTAGTAGATATGGTTAAAAATAATGTAAACAATTTATTACATTTTTTTTAACTTTAATTTTTCCGAAACGAAAAAATTTCGTTTCAATCCTCTTCAATTTTCTCTTGTTCATTGGCGATAAATGAGGATGTTTTTCATTAAAAACATGGCACGTTCTCTCTAACATTTTGTAACATCCTCCGCGAATACAAAATAAATTGAGAATATCAGCTTTTGAGTGTTATTTTATTTTAATTTAAAAGTTTCAAATCAGCTGTCATGTTAAATAGAAAAGCACAACAATTGTTTTTCCGTGACTTACTACGGGAAGGTGTAAGCATTTAGCAAATACATATGACAGTTTAATAAAAACCTGATTATTTCGAAAATGGTTACGAATAGGTATAGGGAACCTTAATACAATTCGATAGAAAATTAAATTCTACATTTGATAGTGCATAAAGTTATAATTTATCCCATTTAAAAAAACGGACTTTAGCGGCTTTGAAAATGTGAATGTTTGCCGCTGAATTTAGGACACCCTGTATAAAAATAGACAAATTCAATAAAAATAGTAGAAACCTAAGATTATTTACCGATTGTCTGCAAAATATGAAGATTATATCTTCAAAACTTACAAAAATATGAGATTTTAAAATTTGGTACCCCGAAGGCTTATTTTCGGTTCAAGGTCAAATATCTTAAGAACGCTTGAACCTAGGTATAGGACATGCTACATAAAATAGCATTAAAATTCTCCGTAGAATCCAAAAATATCTTAAAATACAGGGTGTTTCATTTAAGATAAGCAAGTTGATATCAACTTCCGGTTAAACCGGAAGTGACAGGAAGTTGAAAATATTTCAAAAAAGAAGTACCCTTTGACCTTACCTTAATCCCAAAATTTGAAATTTTTATCTAAATGGCATCATCAAAAACTTTTAATGAACGGGATGCGTGAATAACCCTGTATATTAAACCAACTCCGCGCAAGAAGAACCATAAGAAGCCACCGCTGGGTAGTGTTGTTCTTCCCCACATACATAGCAGTACAGATAAACTAGGATGATTACTTCGGCGGTTCAACATACGTACAATATTTACTATACATAAGAAGCTTAATATCCACTAAACTTAAGGAACAAGAAATATGAATTAAGAAGAAACATATTGCTCAATCTGCTGCTGCTGAACACCAATATATCACTGGCCATATTAAGTTTATAGAAGAAACCAAGAGTCTAAGGTGGGTTGCAGAATTATATCAACGAAAAATTAGAGAATCTGTTAAAATTACACACAAAAAAACTTCAATAGAGATACGGGTTACGGTCTACATCACACGTGGAAATCGATCTTAACAGAGGGTCATGTTTCGGTGAACACGAGTCGACTACCAATACATAGCCAACCTACTTCATTCAGTATTCAGATCTCACGGAGTAGAGATTCCTGAAGATGTCTCGTGCAATCGAAGGTGAAACGTCAGATAGTGGTTGCAATTTGGCATGGTCTGATGCCAAGGACCATGATTTATTAAGATGACAAACCATTCAAAAATAGACTTAAAACTTTACAATATAAACTCGGACTAAATTCTTACAATATTGACAACCAGATATATCATCTATATATTGTATTCTATTATTGTTAATAAATATTATCTTTAGCCCAAACTGCACCTCTATGTATTAGCCGTAAGCAAAGCAGCGATGTTAAAGGTTAAATTCGTTTTATATTTCTCATATCGATAACTTTGTTGCAAACAGTAATAAATATCTTAGCTTGAAGGTGTCCAGAATCGTAAAATCCAAGTAAATCTTTAGGCCTCAAATTACCAGTATCATATATTATAGACTAACCTCTGTATAAATAAATTACTTGCTAACTGTTAAAACCAGGCTCATGTAATTAAATCTGGAGAAAATTAGCTAAAGGTTCTTAAAACAGCTTTTCAATATTTTTTTTTACTTCCTTCGTAAAATATAAGTATTGTAATCGTGATCACTTTCCGAGATTATTTCAGATCTTCACATTTCAGGGTCTCTAGATGCCGAAACAAACATTTTTTCAATTCCGTCGATTGACTTCAAATTTCGGTCAAAAATTAAAAGTCATATGAGGATGGCCTGGTAATGTTTTGGTAAAAATCCAACATGGCGAAACAAAGTGGCGGCTTAGTGAAATGTTAAAAAAATCAACTGTTAACATTTTAATATAAATCAAAGACAGCAAAACAAAATAGCGATCTAATAAAATATTTAAAAAATCAGTCTGAAAATGTTACTTATTATGCAGGGTGTTCTCAAAGTTCAGTCATTTATTTTGACAGGTTGTAAAACTCGTAAAAACAAGTTAATTTACAAAAAAATCATGTACATAAAAGTTGGAAAATAAAGAAGTTATAGACACTTAAAATTTAAAAAAAATAATCACAGGCCTGATTTTTGATACTATCGACCACTGCAGTGTGTGTGTGAAAATAAAGAAGTTATTAACATTTCAAATATTTAAAACTTTATTATCGTTAAATAAAGTCATTTGAACAAAAATCATTGATATGAAAGTTGCAGTACAACAGAGCTATAAATTATAAACAATCAAATAGTAAAAATAAGAAAATAAAGTTCCAAGTCAAAATGCAATTATCCTTAAAACCTTTGCCCACCGATGAAAAGCATCTCGTTGTTTTTTGCGGTTCGAAATTGTTGCCGTTTGTACAGTCTGTGCAAATTTTTGCTCGGCGTACCCATGAAGCACTACAGGCTTCAAAAATAAAATCTCGGTGTCCACAAACATCACAAACGTTTTCGATGGGTTCTTGTAATTCTTGTACAGTTTTTCTCCATTTTGATAAACTAACTGTTTCAAATAGCCCCAAAGGAAAAAAAATCACAGGGCGATAGATCTGCGGAGCGTGCAGTTCTTAAAATTCTCGTCTAAAATGTGACGGAGCTCCATCATATAGAAACCATATATTCCGTCTCACATCTAAAGGAACATCTTCTAATAAATTAGGCAGATCCTTTTGGAGAAAGTCCAAATAGATTTCACCTGTTAGACGATCTGGAAAAAAAGTAGGGCCCAATAAGCATGCCATTAACTACGCCAGCCCAAACATTTACTGAAAATCTGTGTTGACAATGGGTTCTCTTTACAGCATGCGGATTTTTTATGACCCGAACATGGATATTGTGAAAATAAATTACTCCATTTCTTGTAAATGTAGCCTCATCGGTAGCCAAGCCTCATTGAAGTTGTGTTGATGTAGAAGCCACTGACAAAATTCAACTCTTCTAGGATGATCTTCGGGTAGTAACGCTTGGACCCGTCGATAATGGTAGGGGTAAAGTTGTTCTTGTCGTATAGTCTTCTATACTTTACTATGAGCAATTCCAACTTGTGCTGCAATAGATCAAGTGCGCGTTGTTGAGTCGTTTTCTACAGTTTCTAATCTTCTTCAATATCTACCATCTCGCGTGGAGGAGGTCTTCCAGCGTGACCTCCTCGTTACGGCTTTAAGTACCCTGTGTCACAAAGCCTAATAACTAAATTTACAAACATCTGCAGGGCTGGGTGGGTTCTTAAGGGAAACATTTCCGCGTACAAACGACACGTTGCAGCTGCATTTTGTTGACAATCCCTGACGTGTGCTATTTTATTACAAAACCACAATCTAAAAATACCACGTGCAATTTAATAAAATCTGACTGATACAAAGATCAAATACAATGAAAAAATTACCTAGTATCAGTAATAAACAAAAACATGTACCTTTACCTTATGTGTTCACAACGCAGTGGTCGCGAATATCAAAAGGCAGGTCTGTGATAAAGTGTTAAATATTTGAAAACTTTATTTGCAACACACAAAGTAGAGTATCAAAATCTTAATCTAAACTTATTATAAGTAGCTTCAATTTTTGATTTCATCAACATATTACAAAAATAACGGTACAATTATTACAATTATTCACATTATTAACAAAATTTGGAAACAAATTTTCTCGTTTCTTCTCGATGTGTATTACATTTTCTGACTCTACAGATCCTTGATTTCTAACCGATGTTTCTGTCACTGTTGAAGCACTGCAAGAGACTTCTGGCTGGTCTTATTTTATAAAATTTTATTGGGTACTTCCTTTTTATTATTGATGCTCTCAGTTACGTAACTTTCAGCAATAGTAGCGGATTATGTACACCATGTCGCTTGATAGCTAATACATCAATTCCAATATTTGCTAATAAAGTTGCCTACGTTCTTCTAAAGGAGTGTCCAGTATACATTTTGAAGTTCCCAAACTTTAGAAATTTCGCAATTTTACTTGGAATTGACGAAAATGTATTTTTTCCGACAGGCTGATAGTAGTTATAATAGGGGAGCGCCTCCTCCTCCTCCTCTTCCTCTCTCTCATGTCCCTCATTCTTAACTTCCTCCCCTTTTATTCTCATTCGCATCATATTTTTTAATTTTTTCTCTTTGTTCTCCCACATTTGATTTTGCATTCTTAAGTCTTATAAATAGGTGCATCATGATCATTTTAGTATGCCGAGACACATTTACTAAGCTGTGCTCGAGTTGCGTAAAAAGTTATTTTTGAATTTTTCCACCAATTTTGTATAAAACAAAAAGAAAAAATGTGTCAAGTAATAAGTGAATTATGTGTAATCGCGAAAAATTAACTACAACTATCAGACAGTTAAAAGTTAAATATCTCAATTTCTTTGAAGTGATTTCGAAAGATGAATACACCAAGCTGTTTTATCCACTGAAACGAGATTATTTGGAAGCAATTGACTGTTGTGATGATTATTTAGAAGGAATTATAAGCCTTACTACGTTTTTCAATACATTTGGGAAATCATACTTTGTAGGAGAATTAAGCCACCTAATAGAATTTATAGGAGAAGATTGCCAATTTATACCTGCTATTATTGCAACCCAAAAGAGGTTTCAATTATACGAAGATAAAAAACAGGTATTATCAAAGAAAGTTAATCCTATTCGCAAGAGACGTCCCCCTACATATTTAAAATATTATGTTAAATAAATGAAATGGCTGAGTTGCTGATTGCAGTTAAATTATTAGAGGAGAAATTTAGTAATCTTTCAAAAACCTATTTCTCATATTGTATGGCAAGTGGTCCGGAGTGGATAGACTTTTATTGTAATCAATCTGAGGAATTCGTAAAGGCTGCCCTCTGTTGCAACAAATACATTGAAACATTAAATTTTTTTCAACTTATTCAAGATCTAAAAGATATTGGCTTTGGTTACTATTTAAAAGACTTGAAGCAATTTATTGACGAGGATACTATTCTTCAAGAAATTGAAAAGGAAGAATAAATTTAATAATATTTACAATGGAGCAAATGGTTACTGAAATGTATGAAGAGTTTATTATATCTGCAGCATACTTCCAATATTTATCAATTGTAGGCGAAGAAGACGCAGAAGCACAAGATTTGTCAGCATATGTTAATAATATAGATCGAATGAAACAATGTAAATTAGCCGCTAAATTTTGTAATGATTATTTAAAATATAAAAATGAGTATGAACTTTTAAATGAATTTAGAAAATTAGATTTAAGGTATCATATTAATTGTATTCAATCATGGTTGGTTAATGCAAAATAAAAAGGTAATTAAGTTTTTTTTTTATATTTTTATTCATTCATAAAACAATTGTCATATAAAAATAACACATTTGTCAAAGCACACATACAAGGTGATTTTGAATGATAGAAGCATTTTGGTTCCATTAGCTTTAGAGCTGGTTGTTCATCTATTTCAATCACATGCTTTTTAGAATATTTCTGTATAAAATCCTTTTTTTCGCTTCCTTTTACAAAAACAAAATCTGCTTTCTTCGTAAGTGTTTCAATTATTTTTGGGAAATGATGTAATGGAGTAAATCCATTATTCCAATGTATACAATGATAATTTTTCGTTAACCATACCGCCTGCTTGTGACAATCAGGTGAAAGAAACTCCATTGGAAAAGGCTTTTTAAAAATGTAATGAGTCATTTCATAACCATCAAAAGCTGCAAGCTCTTTCGGTATAAATTTATTTTTTTCATCTTTGAATCCTTGAATATCTATAACCAATCTCATATTTTCAAAGCAGCAAATTTTTTAATGAGACTTTTTTTACTTGAATAATTTGCAATTTCTTCTTTCAGTTGATTAATTTTAAAAATAAATTTTTCAATTTGTAGTTGTAGTTTTGATGTCATGATTAAAACTAAAAGCTTTTGAAAATTTCTTTAAATTAAATCGAAATATGAAAATAGTGGGGATAAAGTTTATAATTGTTTCACAATTTTAGTAAGAGGGTTGTAGCTAAATAATTTGTCATGTAAAATAAGACAATAAGCAGAAGTATCTTTTTTAATTGCATTGTGTGTCTCAAATTCAATTCTCATTACTACGGATCCCGTTTGAATTGTTTCTTTTTGATGGGAGCAATCAATATGTGTAATAGGACTAATGTTTTTGAATTGTTCAGGATTAAAAATGGGTTCATTTGGAACACCATAATAAGACTGTCTAAAGTTGGCAAACATTTCGTATAAAGCAGAAAATTTGTTTTCTTCGAAATTTAAGTACAAATCGTGATAAGGATATCTTTCAGAATTTAAATATACTCTAATATTTGACAAGGTAATATTGTCAAATTTACTCATATCTTTAACAATTTTCCATTTTCTGTTTTCTTGAAAGCCAATCACAACATGACGAGGAGCTTCTAGTTTACTAGTTGTTTTTACCGGCCATGTGTGACGGGTTGTTTCGGTTAGAGAAGAATATTCAACAAGTTCCCAACTCCTGAATCCTATCAATATATCTTTATTTGATTCTAATATTTTTGATAGAGCAAGTTGTTGTGGCATATCAACTAGAATGTGAGGAACTTTCCAATAAATTTTATCGAAAGTAACCAATGGAGTGTCAGGAGCAGTAACAAGGTGTGCCGGATCTTCTTTGAAAATAACACCATCTAAATCATCAGTTGATCTAATAAGAACCAATTCCTGTTTCATATTCATAATAATTTTTCTGTAATCTTCAAAAAATCCTAAAAGCATTTTTAGTGGTATGGATACGGAGAATTTTCCATCATTATCAACTAAAATTGTATCACCTTCTTTCCGATGTGGAAACCAACCTGCATTTTCCAGTTTTAAACTTTCGTTGGTATTGTGAGAAAGGTAGCTTTTTAAGGTTGATGCTAATCCAACATTTCTTATTGAATCTATAGTAATTCCGTTTAGTTCATAGCGGATTTCTCTGAACAAAAAGGCTATACCATTGTTAATAAATAGCAATTCTTTCTTATATTTACCTTCTGTATTAGTTAATTTTCCTTCGATATAAAGTAAACTATCTGATGGTAGAGTGTAAGCATCGAGTTCTTGAATTGGGATCCTTATTTCATCATTGTAATCGAATTTTGAAGAAATATATGGTTGATATGTGTGAAGCTCAGAACTGACGATGGAATTGTCTACATAAAGCTTTTCGTTTACGTTTAATATGTTCATTATTTTAAAACAGTGAAACCCAAGGATGTGAGAAATTTACGATTATCTCGTCTTAACTTGTTGGTGTTGGATTTGATACTGAACTGTTGTTTAGGCTTTTCTTTTTATAAGTTTTTACTTTGTTGATAGTAGTAGGGGCAAGTCTCATCCCAAGGGCTCTATTATATCTAACTACCATTTTATATTTCACTTGTTTGTAAATGTAACCTTACTGTTATAGTTTCTCCTCTAAAACTGATAAGTTCTCCGTCTTGATCAACTATTTTAACTGTTATATTGTTAATTGCTTTGACGCTAACTGGAAAATACAAAATGGGCAAAGGAGATTCAACTATTTTATACCCTGGAGCTACAGTTGGATAAAACTGGTGAATAATATGAACAGGTTTACCATTATTGTAAGAACCGACACAAATATTACAGTCAATACAAATAGCATTCACCTTAGTTATTTTTGCAACATTATCTGATTCTTCCTCTTTCATAGCTTCTAGTATCCTGCTATTAAAACCCAACATTTTTCCTATCGAATCTTCCTTGGTAAAATCAATTATTCTACTACACATTAAAAAAGTTTTTAGAGTATTAACATTTGCTTTTAAAAGAAAAAAAATTTTTTCATTCGGAAATAAATCTTCTATACTTTCTCTTATGTATGTTTCTATATCTGTAATGTCATAAGTTCCGTCGGGAATAACAATTACTTTTTTATCTATATAAAATTTATTATATCCTTCTTTTATATTGGGGATAGTCATAAACGTTTCAAAATCAGCTAAACCCAGGTAATATTGTTTTTCATCCTCTAAATATATGGGCGGATTAAAATCAGCAGACAAAACAGAACTGTTTCCTGATATGGCAATTGTGGTAGACATTGCAGTTTATTTATGAATGAGATATTACAATAAATAATGAGTTTATATATTTTTTTGCAAAAATTTTAGGGATAGTTGACCACAGTTATATGAATTAAATTTTTGTTTATTTTCATAAGTATAAAATACATCCACTTTGCCATTCGAATTAAAATATTTGAGAAGTTCAAAAGGTGGTTTTAAATTTCCATAACTATCAAAATATATTACATTTTTGTTATTTTTAATATAAGCAGTCCAATGAGATCCTTTATTTTGTTTTTTATCCAAATTTACAATACCACATTCTTTCAGATTAATTTTTTTTGGAAGTTCATCGAGCATAAAAACACCTCTAAAGCCAGTTATTTTTAACAGCTTTACATATTTAATAATATCATTGTTCGTAAGTGCTCTTTTTGGAAAACTTATTTTGAGTTTTTTTTTTGTCTGATTGCTTTCATTTTGACGGATCCTCCTTTATAAGGTCTAATAAATAGTCCCTTTCCTTTATATGGTCTAATATATAATCCTTTCCCTTCTTTAGAAGCATTTTCCATTGCAATATTATGTCTATGTATTTCTTCTAGTTGCTGTTTAGCTGCTTTAGCATCATTTACTGCCTTAGCAATTCCTGCCGCGCCTCCACCTAGTGCACCCAGGGCGCCAAGAATGGGAAACAAAAGAGGTAGAAATCCTCCAATTTTTTTGGGCGTTCGAATGATACGTTTTTTTCTCAATTTAAGTTTACCCCCTTTTGTATTTTTTAATCCCAAACCGAACTTTCTTTTACCCTTCATTATTCCTGCAACACTTAAAGCTGCAATTTTTTCACCAATAGAAGAATCTTTAGCTTTTACCCTATCCCAGGCTTTTTTTTCTAATATTTGGTCAGATATGTGTCTTTTTGATAAATCTTCAGTCTGAGAGTAAGATATATCATGTTCTTTGCAAGCGGAATCCAATGGATTTATACCAACGTCACCTCTAGTTAATCTTTTTTCCAAGTTGGTGCCGGGACCACAATAATTATATCCTGGTATATGAACTTCGAAAGGTAGTTTGCTAATTAATTTATTTACTAAACCAGAGCCTTTTCTATTACGTGTTTTAATAGTTTTTTCAACTTATGGCGACCCACAGTCATTGAAGTTCTTTTTATACTAAAAGCACATTGACATTTTTCTGGTATAAATACTTTTACAGCTAAAAATATTTACTAGTGTGATTAAGAATGAGGATTGAAAAACAAAAATTCTCATTACCAGTAAATAATCATGATGAAAAAATTTTAAGTAAACAGTTGAGAAAGCATGGTGACTTATTTTGCGGTGGTTCAAAAAGAGGGCTTATAGTTGGTTGCAGTGGTAGCGGTAAAACCAACGTTATGCTTACACTGCTCGAGCATCCAAATGGAATTAGGTTTGAAAATGTCTATGTTTATTCAAAGTCATTAGATCAACCAAAATATGAATATTTAAGAAAGTTGTTAAAACCTATGAAAGAAATTGGATACTTTGAATATGATAGCGATGAGAACATTATTTCACCTCATGAGATAAAGCCAAATTCCGTTATCATTTTTGATGATATTCCTTGTCATAATCAATCTATTATTAGGGACTATTTCACGCATGGAAGGCATAGAAACACCGATTGTTTTTTTATTTTTCAAGGATATTCCTCAATCCTTAAACGTCTAATTCGAGAAAATGCAAACTTATTAATTTTATTTAAACAGGACTGTTTGAGTTTAAAACATATATATAATGACCACTGTATATTAGATATGACATTTGATCAGTTTAAAAATATTTGTGCTAACTGTTGGATGGATCCATATGGCTTTCTTGTAATTGACAAAGATTGTGAAGTAAATCACGGCAGATATAGGAGTAAATTCGATTCCTTTATATATTTATAAAAGTAAAAAATTTGCAGTTTTATTTCATTTAAAACTTGTACAGCATGGATAAACGTTTAGCTCGAGAATTAATAAGATCCAGACAAGCCGTGAAGCAGAAATATCAAAGCTTGAAATTAGCTACTTCTTCTGCTCAGTCCGAATTAGAACAAACTTATAGACCAATAACACAACCACTTAAACAGCTAATTTCAAGTATTGGTAAATCCGAACCATTCGATTTAAAAGAAGAAAGAGTTTCAAAGTATGAAGATTTCAAAACACCTACAAAGCTTTATAAAACATCAACTCCGACGAAAAATATTCAGAAAACAGGAAAAACTCCGTCACTCCCTACAGAACTACCAACATTTTTAAATGACAGTAGTATCACTTCTTCCTCTCCTGTAGTACAACCATTGTCATCAACTGTTATAGCAGAAACTTCAGATCCTTCTAGTGACACAACAACAAATTTAAACTTGTCAGACATATTGGAACAAACTAGAAAAACAATTCAAACCTATGTTGGTACACCATCATATAAAGATTACTTAGCAGATTTTCATGAATTACCCAGATCATATATTGATGAGGGTGTGAAAGATACACAACATAAATTTGACCATTATTATGGAATAGTTCATGACCTCGAAACGGATAAGTTTTCTTTTGGTTTAACACAGATACCGGTAGAAATTATTGGAAAAGACATTAAAGTGGGAGGAATAACGTACACAGGCACGCCAGGTTTATACGAATTGCTTTTCAAAAAAGAACCGAAAGGTTATAAGAAGGAAGATTTAGATAATTACATGAACATTCTAGCTAAAACAAATGTATATCGTAGGAATTTTGATTCAAATGAACAAGTTCAAGGAAATACATCACACAAATATGTTACAATAATAGGACCATATTTACAAAGAAAGGGGATTACAAAGACAAAAACCTTGCCAAGATTAGTTACAGCATTTAACAAACCAAAACCTCCGTTTAGAACAACTAGAGCCAAATCTACAGGAAAGGGATTAATTTTGAAAACAAACAGATCAAATACAGACTATGTATACTGGAATAATGTTAACGAAATTGTTGATAGGCTACGTTTATTAATTTCATCAAGTGATGCGGGAAATAATGCTCATAGTAACGAGATTATCTCTATTATTGAAGAATTAAGAGAAGATAAAGTAATACTATAAATAACAGCTATCAAATATAATCATATTTATTGTTTAATGAAAGCTCAACATGACAGTTGATAAATTTGGACGCCATATTTCAAAACAAAATCAAGAGAGAATAAGTGACATTAATAATTTAAAAAGGAGATTAGGTGAAAATGAAACAAATAATGAAATCTTTGCTAAAAAGCTTAAGGTTTTTGATGAAAATTTTTTAAAGTATGAGAACCAGATTAAAGGATGCTATACCTCAATTGAAAACGTTAATAAACAGTTGCTAACGCTAAATCAAATAAGTAAAGATTTGCAATTTTTAAATGAACATGTTAAAAAGGAAGACAAAAAATTAAGTGATGATATCAACAAAATTAATAAAATAATGGAAACAAATATAAGAGAAGTAATAATTGAAAAACACAAGGAAAAAATTAAACAATTAAGAACTTTTATAAAAAGGTTAGATGATGAAAAAAAAAGAAATCAAAATAGCATTCTTAACAGTAGAACAATTGACCAACTCACTTTGGAAGAAAATCAACAATATATTTCCTTGGAAAATATAATGTCCAGTGTAATTAAGAAATTAGAACAAGAATTAAATAAAACAGAGGAGGAATTAAAAAATAGTGATAGTAGATCAACTACTTTCTTAACTGGAGAGATAAAAAAATCCTTTAATGCGTTAGAAAAGGAGATTACTAAAATTAGTAAAATTTTAAATGAAAAAAGTTATACAATACAAATTGATAAATTGAATGAATGGGAAAAAACATATAAAAGTTATATTTCGAATTATTACAAAACATAGAAAGTGAACTTCCTTAAAATTGAATAAACAAGTTTGTTGTCATGACAACCGTTAAACAGCAAGTCGTTAATGAATTACATAAACCTGCTAGAAAAAACTACAAACGCAGAAGGGTGGTAGTGAAAGGGTTAAATGATCTTTTTCAAGCTGATTTGGTTGAAATGTTACCCTATGCCAAATTTAATAAGGGATTTAAATATATCTTGATTACCATAAATGTATTTTCTAAGTATGTTTGGGCCGAACCGTTAAAATCTAAATCTGGAAAAGACGTAACAGCGGCAATGAAAAAAATATTAATCAGTGCAAAAACTCCACCAAAAAACTTGCAAACGGATAGAGGAAGAGAGTTTTTCAATGTAAATTTTCAAAATTTGATGCAACAATTTCGAATTAACCATTATAGCACGTTTTCCAATTTGAAAGCGAGTATAGTAGAAAGAGTGAACAGGACTTTAAAGAATAATATGTGGAAAATATTTAGCATTCAAGGAAATTACAAATGGTTTAATATATTAGCGGATATTGTAAAAGATTATAACAATACAAAACATTCTTCAATAGGAATGAAGCCAAAACAAGTAAATAAAACAAATGAAAATAGAATCTTGAAATCTGCATTTACTCATGCTAAAACGTTAGATATAAAATCTCCAAAGTTTAAAGTGGGTGATCACGTACGAATAAGCAAGCATCGAGAGGCATTTTCAAAAGGTTACACACCAAATTGGTCAAATGAGATATTCCACATTAAAGAAGTTAAGATGACAAACCCTTGGACATATTTAATTCAAGACGAAGATAATCAGGACATTCTGGGTGGTTTTTATGAGCAAGAATTACTAAAAGTAAAGCATACCGATGTGTATCTTATTGAGAAGATTTTGAGAAGGAAAGGAAACAAAGTTTATGTGAAATGGTTAGGACTTGATAAAAAATATAATACATGGATTGATAAAAAAAATATTGTTTAATTAAATTGAAATTAAATTTTAGTTAAATTTGTTTTATTTCTGTTCCTCACTTTATGCTTTAGCTGATACAAATTACAAAGTCTTAATGTGCTAATTAATTTCAAATAAAATTCACATTTACTAAACTAAAATTTTATTAAGTAAAACATCAAATACAATTTTTATTAAAACGTGTCAAATATATTTTATTTCTATGTTCCTCAGATAATATCGAATCTAGAATAAGTTTACAATCATTTATTCTTTTTTCAAAACGGAGTCTATCTAAGTACCACATCTGAAAGTTACTCCTACGGGCTTGTCTGTAAGCAAAGCTCCACTTCACTAACACATGCACCTTATTGTTCTCTTCCAGAAAAGATATTGTTTTCTTCGTAATATTTTCTTTTTGATCCATTTTCATTGTTTTCTTCGTAATATTTTCGTTTTGTTCCATTTTGCTTCAATTTGTTTTCCATTTGTTCAGGATATAAAGCAAGTAATTCCATCATAGTTGAAACATTTTCACTGTTAGGATTTTCTGTTGGACTTATTATATTATAAACATGCGTACACAAGTCGCCACAATCAGATGAAATATTATTTTGAAATATTTTGAAATATGTATTGAATTCTTGCCTTTTAAGTATAGATAATCTATAATCAATAATTTCCTTTAATCGCCACAAATTGTCCAAAGACTCTTGTCCTAAGTATATGAAGTGTGGGCCTTTTGTAATTTGTAGAACAGGGGTATCATTTATTTTCTGAACCTGCAGATGAATGTTGTTTATATTCACACTGGTTTGATCAACTTGAGGAAAGTAGAAATTGTTTACAATAATTCCTTAATGAACACAAATGTCTTTCCAATTTTCTTCGGTTAGTGCGATTGAAAATCCAGTTTTTCCACCAATTACAATTTTTGGAGAAAAATCATTTAAACTAATGCCAACAAGAACAAATTTTGACAAAGAATTATTTAAAAAATAAATTTTTGAATTAAGAAGCGTTTCCAAAGGTTTATGAACCACGGCGTTGTTCATAATGACTAAACGAGACTGAAACATATTGTGTTATTCTTGTACTTAAATATTCTCATCCCCACTTTCTTTAAAGTTTTGATTAAAATGGATTAATGAAAAAATAGATTTCCAGTTTGAAATTTGTAATAAAGATAAATAATTAAAATGGTAATGTATAAAAATAATGCAAAGTTTAATGTAACACTAATGATGGAAAAGTAATAATTTTTGAATCCGTCATAATAATTGGTACAGTTGGGGGTTAAAATTTGTAACTGATTATTTTTAAACTCTAACCTTTCTATCCAATTTGTATCAAAAATAGATCGATTTGGATAATGATACAAAATTTTAAAAAATTTACTTGCATTTTCATTTCCATTTATTCGTTCCATCCAACTAATTGTACTATTGTTAATTAATCCAATTTTCATAAATTTACAATATTTACTTAGAGTGACGTCTGTTTTATTAGAAAAACATATTTCACACTGTGTTACGCCAGGGGGATGATGAACATAAAAAACATTTTGGAAAATAAAATAAAGAAGAATAAATTGAGATCTACTGATAGTCATTAAAACAAATTAATAATTATATTCCAAATTTATTAACATTAAGCAGATACTTTCACCACGAAAGCAAAAGCAGTTGTAAAAAAATAACAATAAAATACTTAATTTAAATATATGTAAAAGTTCATAAATAAGGATATTAATAATACTATATAAAATGTGTAGCTTGAAGACTTATTTTGAATGGTTACAATTATTCGATTCCTATTTTTCCATAAACAGTTATTTAAATCACAATTCCTAGCAAATTTCTTATGCTCCACAATAGGATCATCATAACTTAACCAATCAAAAATTTCAATACCACAATAAAAACATTTACAAATATCATTGATTGAAGTATAGTAAAAGCCAGCTCCAGCTAACACTTCTGGTCTCAATTTTCCTTTCCATTTTTTAAAAGTGGAAAGTCGTTTTTCATATGTTTTAAAATAACTGTTATCAATTTCTTTGTCAAAAGTTTCTATGCACATTTTGTGAAAGACTTATGAAGACTAACTTTGGTTTCAAAAACAACAAATTTAAATACCTTATAATATCTACATAAATATATCTAAATCTTCATGTTCTGCATTCCATTGATACAAAGCAATATCTTGGTGTCCCCAAGCTAATGTATTAAAACTATAGGGAATTTTATACCGCTTATCATCTTCGGAACTCAAAGCCAATTTATTAATTAACTCTGTAAAAATTGTATGTTGTCTAGATCGAAAAACATACATTGAACAAAAGGTTTTAGAATGATTTTCAACAACATCTTTATAATGAATAAAATCCAACTGCTTTTTAATTGCACTTTTTTTAACACCTTTTGCTTTTTTTGTTAAACTGTTTTCCGTTTTAATACAATATGCTTTTGCTCCAGTACCAAAGAAAGCAGTAATGGGTTCACCAGCATATTCATCTTTGAATTTTCCTATAACTGACTTTGTAATAGGCATTTCATGAATATTATTAAATTCATAATTAGATGTGTCAAATTTGTGAATATTTTTTATCATGTCAGAATAAATATTTGGAGTTGTGACTTCTAAAATGAACGAATCGGTATCGGTGTATAAAAGTGAAATATTTTCCTGATAAAGAGGTTTTAAAAAATTATAAAAGAAATCATACATGACAGTTTTAGATATATCTAATATTGAGAAGCCTACATATATTGGTTTATTGTAAGTAACTTGAATCTTTTGCATTTAAATAGCTACCAAGTTTTCAGAAAATATTGTTAAGTCCTTGAAATATGGTTTTGCAATTAAATTCTCAGCACCATCTTTTCTTCTATTTTTTTCCCACTCTGTAACAAGTCTTACGTCAATTCTCCTATCAACATTTTCCATAGTCTTGCCATAAATACTATTATTTGCCAACTTGTAAGTATTACGATCAAATTCATTCTTTGAATCATTTCTTAATCTTGAATTCAAGTCTATATATTTTTTCAACCAATCAGATTGAGAAAACTGTAAAACTCTATGAACTTTAGTTAACTTGAGTCCATGTTCCAAACATTGTTTTAATAATTGATAGTGAATAACATATTTTGATTTATCATTTAAATTGGGTATTAATTTTATGCATTTAGAATTTGGCGGTTTAAAGTTTTCTGGACAAAACGGAAAATCGTTATGATAGGAATGTAGACTTGTAGGATATTCTAAATCAACTTCTAAAACATATCCCTTATTAGATTTTTTAGAAATATTCATAATATTTAAATCATTGATTTCTTTATCTGTTAACCAAACAAAATCTCCCGTTGGAATGTGCTGTGACATTGCATAACCATACAAATTTGTTGCATCATAATAAATTATGTATTTAGTTGGCTTTAAAGGATCAAAATTTAAAAGAAATGGGTTATTAGCTTCAGATTTTCTACAAATGCAAGAGCTCACACCACCGCGAACGCTTTTTTTGAAAAAGTGTATCATATCTGGATCAGTTAACAATTCTAACTCTATTCCAGTATAACGCAAACACGCCTCCCAGGATAAACCTGGAAAAGTGTAAAAATGAGCTGGATCGAGCTTATATGTGGATAAACAAGTGCTTCTAAAATTTTCAAAAATATCTGCCAAAAGTAAAGTATCAGAGAGTAAGTAAACGTCGGAGTATTGACCAAGAGATTCACATTTAAACAATTGCCAAACCTTTACAGCTCTTTGGTATTCTGCATCACTGATGTGCTCATCCGTTAAAGTATTATAAAATTGGTCTTTCTGAGGTAAAGTTGTTTCTTCTAATTTTAAATAATCATCAATATAACTGTAAGGAAATACACCTTTTTGCCGAATAAGTTTAAATCTTTCTTCATCATTGAAAATTTTTTTTATTTCCTTACATTGTTCATCTTTTAAGCTTTCAGAGAGTTTTGATAAAGAATGGGATAGAAATTGAAATGAATCAATAAACCTTAATGATATATTTTTTTTCTTAGCCTTTTGTGTCTTTTTATCAAAATAGTTATCCACATGAATAAGCTTTTCAAATGAAATATATTTTTCCTTGTTTTGTGCGATAACTGTTAGTTGTTCTTTGTTTAAGCATAATTTTTTAAGAAATAGATGAGAATCATAATTACGCAAATTATGCAATATAACTGGAATAAAGTTAGGTATTCTGTAATTTATGTTGCAGAGTGAATGAGCTGGACCTCTATAAAGACCGGTTATATGACAATGATCTGCAACCCTGTCATTTAAAAGAGGTTTATTACAAATATGACAAACTTTTTCATAGTTATGATAAATTTTGTCCAGTTCGTTCAAAGGGATCATTTTTTTAGGAGCCTTTAAATATTTATTGTATATGTTATACACATCTCTTTCTAAAGAATTTATAAATAATGTATCACAATTTTGACCTCTATATTTTTCAAATTTAGAATAATTATCGTCGAAGGAACATTTAATGTAATAGGCAAATGAATGTGGAATATGTTCATATTGTTTTAAGGTGTATGAAGTATTAGGATTTTTATCAACATTGTCATTATTTAAAGGCTTTAAAATGCATTCAAAATCTGCATACACCACGAAAGGAACTTTCATTTGTTTATGATAATTTACAAATTTCAAAATATTATCATATGAATAGTTTCCAAACTTATCTTTTATTAATTCTTTAGAAGGTAGGTTAATTCGTAAATGATCACAATCATAGCTATTGTGTTGTAATAAATTTTCTTCTGTAGGGAAATATTGTAAACAACCATCGCAAATATATTTTTTTCCGTGATGTTTAGAAATTTGTGCAGAAACTAGTTTTGATAAATCTTTAATATAGCAATAATGAAAAGTTTTTTCATCATCATCACTTATTAACAATAAATTGACATGTTGATTTTTTTTTATTCGATGAATAATAAAGTGGACCAATTACTTCATACCCCTTTTTAGGATTTATAATTTCTAATCCATATACATTAATAGAAATGTTATTTTTTTCTTCAAAAATCTTAATGTTCTTTAGCAACATTGGAAATTCTATACCTGACATATCCAAAACAGAAGAGTAGTGTGGGTAGGATGAAGTTTCAAAATCTAATCCGCGTGGTTGGTGAAGAGCAGACACAACTGCCCAGGCGAAGCAAAAGTTGTCATCATTCCTAATGTTGATCACAGCTTGACGTCTCTTGATCTCTTGAGGAAGTTCGATAAAAGATGAGGCTCTCAGCGGATTGTGCTTGTTAACATTAATTTCCAAATGAAGTAAATTCATCAAAGCCCATCCTGCAACGTAAAAATTAAAAAATTACTTTTTTTGTTGCTGTTGTAAAATCGAAAATAAATTCTTTACCTGAATCTCTTTCTGCAAATTCGTCAGCTTTCTGGTCAATAATGGTGCAGATTTGCTCTAACAGTTCTTTTTTCTGATATCCCTGGCAAATGACTTGGAACGGCGCATTAAAAGATTTGACATCATAGCTGTCGCTGCTGGGGTTAAAATAGAAACCGAACAGTTCCATATTTAGCTTGATACATTTATGTTTCTGCAGTTCTTGATCTATTAGATGTGCAATTTTGTATTCCAAATGTTGAAAATATTCTTTCACATTTATGAAGTTTTGATGTGAGGAAATCCTATAAGATATTATTCGTTCCCTGAATGCTGACTTGATAATTTCAACACCTTCCTCCAAGCCTATTTTGGAATTGTTCTTGTGCACACTAGATCGAAGATGTCCACCCCATAGACTTTGGTTTATATTTTTCTTGCATTCTTTACAATATTTTACAATATTTGTAGAATCTATATAAATTAAGAAAAAAATATTTTACAAAATATGACATGAAAAATAAAATGTTCTTACCTTTAACAAGCTTTGGTTTTTTCAACCAACTGTTGAGTTTTGTGGAATTTCCGTTAACATGTTTTTTAATATGTCGCAGTAAATTATCCTTTCTAGTAAAGACTTTATTACATGTTACACACTTATGCATTTCTGAAGTTTTCTGCATAATAATAATAATAAAATTAATATTGTGCAATTCTATTTAGTTATAGTCAAATTTTGAAAAAAGCAATTGCATTTTTGAAGTTCTTTGTATAATAATAAAATTAATATTGTGCATTTTTATTTAGTTATAGTCAAATTTTGAAAAAAGCAATAGAAATTAATTGACTTTATGAATCCATTTCTTCAAATGAGTCAACTAATTTGTCAAAGGCCTGTTTAACATAATTCACCGTACTTTCGTCTCCCTTTTTAATTGTGATCAAATTAGTTAAATTTTGAATAGCGAAACCCAGACACTTAAGGTTTGCTATTTGTTTTTTATTTTTTTTATTAATTTTAAATTTTTTTTTAATGATAAATGATGGTTTCGAAATTGAATTTTGTTCAACTGGTGAATTATTAGGAGAAATATCCGAAGTCAAATTTGCATCAATTTGTTTTTCTTGCGGATCAGAATTTACAATAGCAAATGGTGAATTAATAGAAGATATAGCCGAACTTAAATTTTGATCAATTTGTTTTTCTTGCGAATCAGAATTTACAATATCATATGGTGAATTAGTAGGACAAATAGCCAAACTTAAATTTTGATCAATTTGTTCTTCTTCCGAATCAGAATTTTCACTAAACAAAAAGGGAGAGCAAATTGGTCTCGGAGAATTAATTGGCGATTTTAATGTTAAATAATTTGGATTAGATTTTTGAAAACAAACAATATCCTCATCGCTAGAATTTTGAGTTTCGTCAATGTCATTCAGTTCTTCAAGAGTTTGTTTAGTTTTTGTTGTAATTAAGTGCGTTTTGTTGTCAATAATGTCATTAAGATCGTCAAGAGTTTGTTGTTGAGTAGCTGTAAATAAATATTTTTCGTTGTTGTGTTTGTTGGCATTATTCTGAACTTGGCTATTATAAATAATTTCATTCAAGTCCTGAATAGTTTGTTGTTGACTAGTTGTAAATACGTCTGTTTCATTGTTTTGTTGGTTTGCAAAATTCTGCATTTGAGTACATGTGTATAAGTCAAAGTCATTGTCAATTATTTTGCTAGTCGATGTCAAAAAATTGTCCATTATGAAAAAAATCGTAATAATAAATAAAAATGCCACAAATGTACATAAAAATGTCACCAATATATATAAGAATTAAATCTTGCCAAATAAAAAAATGTTAGAAATAAAAATAAAAATTTACCAAATAGACACAATGTAAACACCAGAAAACTCGCGAGCTCTGCACAGTGTGAATGCAGAAATCAATTGCATTCGTCTCTTCGCTGAGGCGATTTTATATGCAAAAGTTAATCACATGTGTCCTACTTAAAGTTGAACGACAATCTCTAAAAACCACTTTCCCAAGCCGATCAACAACCTTACCCCCCTCCCCCCCCCGGACCCCTGAATTTCCGAGACTAAAACCCCGGTTCCCCAATTTCGGGCTACCCTCTTCAGGTTAAGTTAAGTTAGGTTAGGTTATGTTAGGTTAGGTTAGGTTAGGTTAGGTTAGGTAATATTAAAAAAGAAGAAAAGAAAAAAGGAGAAGGAAAGAAAAAGAAGAAGGAAGGAAACAGGAGAAGGAAGGAAAAAGGAGAAGGAAGGAAAACGGAGAAACATATAAAAAAGAGAAAGAAGGAAGGGAGAGAAAGAAGATAACGTGAGGGTGAGGGGGGTTTAAGGGGGGCGAAGCCCCCCGTGGGGGGTTGGCGGAGCGGGGAGGGGGGCGAAGCCCCCCTTGGCCCCCCCCCCCCCCCCCCCCAGGAAACTGACAGGGAAAGGGACAGCAAAAAAAAAAAAAAAAAAAACTTAAGTATTGCAGGTAGTAAAAGTGGTGGTTGATGGGATATATACTTAAGAACATCCACTCGACGATCATACAGTATCATTCGCTGTAATATCAGTTGTCGATATTATTTTATAAGCTATAACCAAAATTGTTTTTTATCAAATATATCTATCTAAATCTAAAGCTCCTAACGATGGCAGAAAATATGATTGGAAACGCCGACCAAATTGAAGAAAATAATGTGGAGAACGCCGCTCAAATTGAGGAAAGAAAAGAAATTTTTATTAACTTGGAAGGCGATTCCATCACTTATAAACATTCATTTTTGGACAAATCATCTAGGCTTGTTAGAAGATCATTCTTATGTAACATAGACATTAATTATATTGAGGAGGAAGAAGAAGAGATGGAGGAAGATGATCAGGAAATTGACGAAGGAGTGGATATGGATGGACAATTACTAAATTTAGGAACCGAGGCTGACGTAAAAGTAAGCAAGTTTAGGGCTAGTGAATTATTTAATAATTTTGAAGAAAAAGATGTATGTGTTATACAAAGCTACTCTAAAATTGAAAGTCGAAGACTAGGAACATTTGCTATTTGCCTTCCTTGTAGTGCAATTCACATGAGATATTTACGGAGAGGGGAGTCCGATCATGTGAGCTGCCACTACAAAAGAGCCTATGTTGTTAGTGCTTCTGATTTACATTGTGCTATTTGTAGGATACATCTTTTTCTACTAATTCCTGAACATGCTTGCTTTTACTGCAACAAAAATGAAAAAAAAGAGATAGAAAATTATATTGTTAAATATTAATAATAAACATAGTTTGTAAAGGTGATGGGTAGATTATTTCAACAATATTAATTTTAAATATAGGTTATAAACGTAATGGGTAGATTATATCAAAAATATTAATTTTAAACATAAATTGTAAAGATAATAAGTAGAATACGTCAACAATATTAATTTTAAAAAATGTCAACTGTTACTATAAGCGGTTATATATTTTCATTGCTATATGCAAAATACTTCTTTTTATTCTAACATCTGACACTGTATTTGTAAATGAAATAGCTAATCATATGTAAAAAAAAAGTGTCGATTATGTCAACTGCCACTAGAAGCACTCATATATTAGCATAACATTTTGTTAACGCTTGTTTCTGTATTCAATTGAGTTTTCTCTTACTTGATGCAAATTATATTAATATTATTAGTATAATTAAAAAGTAGTAGATTAGGCTATGCCGGTCCGACAATCAAAACCGTCATTTTTACATGTAAATTCCCATAAGAAAATTTAAGCTTCCATTTGCAAAAGTGGTGCCATTTTAGGGCGTGGCACTTTTTGTGTAAACCCATAACAATTGTTTTGTTATGTAATGTGAAAATTAGTATGTATTAAAAAACTTGTTAGATCATTGTTGTCGTTTCAATATAGGAAAAGGAAAAAATGTGTGTCAATTATTATATATATTTACATTTACTTTTTTTTACAAAATTATTTGTTAGCAGAGTTTTCACAAACACAAATTATAAAAAATATTATCCTCTTTTTAAAATTACAACAAAATGATACCAAATAGTAATATCTAGTGCGACATACAGGACAATTGTTTACCATTATAGAACAACCATTTTCATCATTCCATCTTAAAATACATTTTAAACAAAAAATGTGGGAACATGTATTTGGTCTACATGAATCATAATATTCGATTATTTCAAAACAAATAGCACAAAACACTTTTTTCTCTTCACTCTCAGTTTTATTCAAATTTTTTAAAACAATCCCATTATTTTCTACTCGAACTAATGGTATATTTTCTTCTTGAACTCCTGGTATAATTTCTTCGAGGCTAATTGTCTGAAGCGGAATGGATCGATTTCTTTCTCCAAGTGATTCACTCATTTTATTTTAATATTATTATTAATAGATTTATTCAACAGATTTTTTTCTTTTAACAGTCACTCGTACCTTAACATACTAAAATAATCATGATGCACCTATTTATAAGACTTAAGAATGCAAAATCAAATGTGGGAGAACAAAGAGAAAAAATTAAAAAATATGATGCGAATGAGAATAAAAGGGGAGGAAGTTAAGAATGAGGGACATGAGAGAGAGGAAGAGGAGGAGGAGGAGGCGCTCCCCTATTATAACTACTGCTGATCTTGTATCAATGTACTTTTGAATTATTTTGAAATGACAAACGACTCTTTGCCAGTGTAAATGTACGTGACATTCCATTTTTAGAGTCAGGAATGGTCACAATTATGACTTCTTGACTTATTTTAACATTGTCCATTTTCATTTCGCAGAGCTCATTAGAACGGCACGCTCCAGCAACTCTCATTACCATTACGACCTTCGTCAAAAAGTATATATCATTGGGGGCTTCAAGCATGAAGTTATTCACATCTTCCCTGTTAAACACATTCGTTTTTTGGGTCTATAACCATCATTTTTTCTTTCCAAAAATGCTCGAAGTTTTGGATACTTCCAAAAATGCTCGAAGTTTTGGATACTTAGAAATATCTATATTTTCCTCTATAAAAAGCACTTTTTTCGTGAAAATGCGCCAAACAATTATTAAAGGATTTTTGTCCAAACAGAATCAAACAATTCCACTTCTTTAAACTTTTCGCTATGAATTGTCAACTTAACGTTGTTGATAAAATAAAAACTGCTTATGTTGCTCTGGCAAAAGATCACGGCTGCCTTCATAATTTAATGAGAATGCTATCGAATGTAACGATAATGAAAATCCAAAAATATATCTAGCATTTGTAAACATACAATACAGGGAGGGGGAAAAATGTTATATATTATATGGGATGTAAGTACATTAACCAGTCTCGAACTTTTTTGCCATCCCTCGCTATCGCTCGGGTGCAAACTCGTCCTCAACTGGTAAATGTTACATCCCTTATAGTATAAATAACTATTACATTTTCCTTAAAAAGATTACCTATCAAATATTTAAAAACAAATTACCTCTGTTACCTGTACTTACTATACTATAGCAACCAAGTAACTAGGTTTTTGTTAGATATTAGAAAATAATGCTGTCAAACAATTTGTAATATAATAAGTAATAAACGAGTTTCACACTTTTAATATGAGCGATTCAAATGTTTCCAGTCTTTTGCCCGGAAAATCACGGGCAAAATATAAATTGGCCTACTCCTGGTATAAGAAATCGTGCGAAGAAAATCTGGGTCTATACAAAATTCAAAAACCATCCTCTATATATTATTCAATATTGAGTCGAGTATGACGTCTATTTAAAAAAATGTGGATATTAATAAATATTTGCATTTAATTGCGTTTTTAAAAAGCAAGTTGAAAGGATACAGACCTACAAAATCGAAGATATTAACAATACACGCTATTGATGTTTTTCTCAGAAATACCATTCACGAAGAAAAAACAGCTCGGAGTTTTTTGTAACATCAGGAGACACTGAAGGTTTAGATATAGTGGAAATTGTCCGAAATTATATCAAGTTACGTCCTAAACACGTTGGTCATGGTCGTTTCTTTGTATGGTATAAGAACGGTAAATGTACAAAATAGCCAGTGGGAATAAACACTTCTGGAGGTATATCTAAGACTATTGCTTTGTTTTTGAAATTATCCAATCGAAACACTGCTTTAAAAGTTCTTCTACTTCACTATTAGCCAACACCGCAGTGGATATTTTGACCGTAAAAAAGCACGGGGGATGGCAGTCAAATAGAGTTGCAGAAAGAAATATTGAGGCTTCGGAAAAAAAACATAAAGGAGCCTGCTTTAAGTATACTCAGAAACATGGAAAATGAAGCAAATAGTATCCAAAAACTGAACATATTTAATGCAAGTTCATCGCAAGTTAAGTCAAGTTTATCAAGTACATCTGGTATTAATTTAAGAAACGGCAATAATTGTGTAATTAATTTATTAATTAAAAAATTTAGAATAAATAGTTTGAAATACTGTATTTTAAACAAAAATGAACGTACTTTCTTTAATTCTGTTTTAATTCTAATATTAGTTGATATCTTTCACTACCTAACTAAAAATCGGTGTGGTAATGGCTTCTTATCTCACGATTGCAGATAAAATTAATTTCAATGTCTTATAGAGATAAACTAGTAAAATTGTGGTGCAAATTTAAGATAGCGAAATAAAATGGAGAACAATTAAAATTTTTAAGAAATCAACGTAAAAAATCTTGTTTAATTGACTTTAGGTTTTGCAGAAACTTTCTGAAAATGGGATAAACTGGTACGAATTCAACATGGCGTAACAGAGCGAAATGTGTCAATGTAAAAACTAAAATATTGGTAGGAATTCTACAGGGTGTTTCTTAATTGAGTGTCAATATTGAAGAAGGTGATTTTTGGGCCCATTTTAAGAAGAAAACTTCATATAAACATATGTCTTAAACGGTGTAAATTTTGAGATACAGGGTGTTAAACTTTCAATAATTTCATAATTTTTCGATAATATCTCGAATACCACTCTAGATATTGTAATGAAATTTGGTATAGAGGTACTATGCATCTAGTGGAATTTTTTGATTTTTGATGTAGAACATTTGCTTAATTTCCACCAGTGGCGTCCGTACGGAATCCGACCTGCATATTTTCTCAGACATTGATGGTACGCCACTGATTTTTTTTAAATAAATTTTTTTTTATTGATTTGATTGATTTATTGATCCCTTGGTAATTTTGTGTTGGAAGCAAAAATAAAAACCGTTTCTCTGCATGGTCCAAACAATCCTGGTCATAAGACGGATATCACCATGCATGCAGAGGAATAGTATTGTATTAAACTCGAGAAATCAAATCTTGTCAAAAATAAATACTAAAAGTTTTCAAAAACAAACAAATGAATCAATAAAAATGCTTTATTTTAGAAAAATCAGTGGCGTGAAAGTAATTACTATGTCCATTCTTATTAAAATCAGAAATCGCTTTATCTTAGTGAGAGATATTTGTAGATAATAGTATGTAGTCTTCAGCCACCAATCTAGGACCACCATGTCAAAGTTTTTCAGAAGTCTGTTCCTTCATAAATACTTTTTATAAATTTTATTAAAATAATATGACATTCTTCAACAATAACAAGTTATTTACAAAACTATACTAATACAACTAGGTACATAATTAATAATTTCAACAAAAATAATTAGGTTTTAACAAACTGGCAGCACACTTTGTGAAACAAAATAGAAGAAAAAATTAGATAAGTTGTTGAAAATGCCCACCACCTTGGAGAATACACGCTTCAGCCCTTTTCCTCATATTGTCGCGAACTCTTTGAAGGATACCCTCGGTGTTTCTGATAATATCGCAAGAATCTCTTATACGATCCTTCAGCTCCTCTACAGTGTTTACTGGGGTGCGGTAAACTAAAGATTTAAGATGTCTCCATAGAAAAAAAGCCAAACTATTTAGGTCTGGGGACCTAGGTGGTCATGGTTGGGGTCCGCCACGACCTACCCATCTGTTGGTAAATGTGCGGTTCAAATATTCTCTGGCTTCAATACTAAACTGAGCGGGCGCGCCATCGTGCATGAACCACATTCTGTTTCTAATCAGAATTGGTATATCTTCTAACAATATCGGCAAATCGTTCTCAAGAAACCGGCGATAATTATGGACATTTAGTCTTTCTGGGAGGAAAAAAAGTCCAATTAGGTGATTTTCGATAATGACAGCCCAAACATTTACAGAGAATTGCTCTTGATGATGATGTTCTACAATGGCACGGGGGTTCTCGTCGGCCCAGATATGATTATTGTGGAAGTTTCTGATAGCGTTCCTGGAGAAGTTCGCTTCATCTGTGAACATTATTTCGCGATCAAATAAGGGATTACGCGCAATTTTTTCCAAAAACTACAACTCT